>ML320233.1:856-14398 GCA_005239505.1 Nicotiana paniculata
GCACTCTCTCTCAAGTAGATACATAATAAATAGGAACAGCTAATTGATGGCCATTCAATTAACTACAACAAGAACGTAGTTGAACAAATAGAGATTAATCAACCAATCAGAACTATATTAATAACTCAATAAGTTCATCCCCCAGCGGGTTCTACCAAAACCCTAGATTAAAGAAGTTAGCTAAACATGTTCAAAATAATCAAATCTAAAATAACTTGCATAATTAAACTACAAAGTAATGAAGAAAATCTGTACAAATTGATGTCTTGCCGTCCGAATCCCTCCTTCAAGTACTTCGAATCCTCCCTCATGTTATGTTTTTGGGGTCTATTTATATGTTTAGGACGAACCCTAAATGTGTAGGAGACTTCTATTTCAACCGGGAAACACTTAAACTCGTCAAAACTCGGAATTGACCGAACTTGGGACCTGGCGTTTGGGCCCTAACGCCTGGCTAACGCAAGGATAAGGCTGGCGTTTCAGCTCTAACGCCTGGCTAACGCCAGGCATGGTCAGGCGTTTGGGCTCTGGCACGCGGCTATAGCCCGGTGCACTCCTCCTCGCCTCTTGAGCGTATTTTCGATGTAGGTGCATCCATTTAGCTCGGTTTCCATCTCCAATTCACCTACACATGAAATAGACTCTATTAAGCACATAAAACGTGTGTTTTTATCATTAACGCACATAAAATGTAAGGCATATAACATGTTAAACTATGAATTCTAGCCTCGCATCAGACATACGCCCAAGTCTCAAATAACGACACGGACCCACCGGGACCGTCAAAATGTGAATCCTTGTCCGTTTACCAAAAATGTTGACCGAGTCAACTCATATGAAGTTTTTAGACAATTTCTTATTTTTACAGTTTTTAAATAAAAACTTTCTGGAAAGACACCCGGACTACATACAAATCGAGTAAGGCTAAAACATGACTTCTAAAGGTTTTGGATCACAAAATTAGGTTTAAATTATAAGATGACCTATTGGGTCATCATATTCTCCACCTCTAAAACAATCATCCGTCCTCGAACGGACATAGAAAAGTGCCTGAACTGGTGAATAGGTGGTGATATCTACTCTGCATGTCCGACTCGGACTCCCAAGTAGCTGCCTTGATGGGCTGACCTCTCCACTGCACTCGGACTGAAGGATAACTCTTCGATCTCAACCGACGAACATGTCGGGCTAGAATAGCCACAGGCTCCTCCTCATAAGTCAAATTCTTGTCCAACTGGATAGAGGTGAAATCTAACACGTGGGACAGATCGCTGATATACTTCCGGATCATGGACACATGGAACACTGGATGAACTATTGATAACCGCGGAGGCAACGGAAGCCTGTAAGCCACTTCTCCCACTCTCTCGAGAATCTAAAAAGGTCCGATGTATCTAGGGCTCAACTTGCTCTTCTTCCCAAACCTCATGACACCCTTCATGGGTGATACCCTAAGCAACACTATCTCCCCGACCATGAATGCAACATCGCGAACTCTACGGTCGGCAGAACTCTTTTTCCTAGACCGAGTTGTGCGAAGTCGATCATGTATAATCTTGACCTTCTCCCCCAGCTCGAACCACCCAACTGGCGACCGGCACTGTCTACCATATAATGCCTCATAGGGAGCCATCTGAATGCTCTACTGGTAGCTGTCGTTGTAGGCGAACTCTGCAAGGGGCAAGAACTGGTCCCACGATCCTTCAAAGTCTATAACACATGTGCAGAGCATATCCTCCAAGATTAGAAATAGTACGCTTGGACTATGCGTCCGTCTGAGGATGGAATGTTGTGCTCAACTCGACCCGTGTATCCAACTCATGTTGTATTGCCCTCCAGAAGTGCGAGGTGAGCTGCGTACCTCGACTAGAAATGATAGACACGGGCACACCGTGAAGACGGACGATCTCACAAATGTAAATCTCCGCCAACCGCTCTGAAGAATAGGTAACTGCCATAGGAATGAAGTGTCTTAGTCAGCCTATCCACAATGACCCAAACGACATCGAACTTTCTCTGGGTCTGCGGGAGTCCAACAACAAAATCCATAGTGATATGCTCCCATTTCCACTCAGGAATCTCTATCTGCTGAAGCAAACCACCGAGTCTCTGATGCTCATACTTCACTTGATGACAATTCAGGCACCGAGATACATAAGCAACTATATCCTTTTTCATCCTCCTCCACGAATAATGTTGCCGTAAGTCCTGGTACATCTTGGTGGCGGCCGGGTGAATAGAATATCGGGAACTATGAGCCTCCTCAAGAATCAACTCACGAAGTCCATCTACGTTAGGCACACAAACACGACCCTGCATCCTCAAGACTCCGTCATCCCCAACAGTAACCTGTTTGGCACCACTATGCCGCACCGTGTCCCTAAGGACCACCAAATGAGGATCGTCATATTGTCGATCTCTGATACGCTCAAACAAAGAAGATCGAGCGACTGTGCAAGCTAGAACACGGTTGGGCTCTGAAATGTCCAACCTTACAAACTGGTTGGCCAAAGTCTGAACATCTGATGCTAGTGGCCTCTCACCGAATGGAATGAACGCAAGGCTGCCCATACTCGTTGTCTTCCTACTCAATGCGTCATCCACTACATTGGCCTTCCCGGGATGGTACAAGATAGTGATATCATAGTTTTTAATAGATCCAACCACCTCCTCTGCCTCAAATTGAGATCCTTTTGCTTGAACAAATACTAAAGTCAGCGATGATCCGTGAAAACCTCACACGACACGCCATAAAGATAGTACCTCCAAATCTTCAGCGCATGAACAATGGCTGCCAACTGTAAATCATGGACAGGGTATTTCTTCTCATTAACCTTCAACTGCCGAGACAAATATACAATCACCCTGCCCTCCTGCATCAATACTACATTGAGCCCAACACCGGAAGCATCAAAATATACCGTGTAAGATACTGAACCTGATGGCAACACCAACACCAGCGTTGTAGTCAAATCTATCTTGAGCTTCTGAAATTTTGCCTCACACTCATCTGACCATCTTAACGGAGCACCCTTCTGGGTCAACCTGGTCAACAAGGATGCTATAGATGAGAACCCCTCCACAAATAAACGGTAATATCCTGCCAAACCTATGGAACTTCTGATCTCTGTGGCTGAAGTGGGTCTAGGACAGTTCTAGACTGCCTCAATCTTCTTAGGATCTACCTGAATGCCCTTCGTTGATACAACGTGGCCCAATAAAGAGACTGAATCAAACCAAAACTCGCACTTCAAAAATTTAGCATACACATGACTCTCTCTTTGAGTCTGACGCACAATCTTAAGCTGCTGCTCATGTTCCTCTCGACTGCGAGAGTAGATCAAGATGTCGTCAATAAACACAATCACAAAAGATTCCAAATAAGGCTTGAACATTCGGTTCATCAAGTCCATAAATGTTGTTGGGGCATTTATTAACACAAAAGACATCACTAAAAACTCATAATGCTCATACCGAGTCCGAAAGGTTTTCTTAGGTACATTGGATGCCCTAATCCTCAATTGATGGTAGCCATATCTCAAATCAATCTTCGAGAACATGTTGGCACCCTGAAGTTGATCAAATAAGTCATTAATCCTTGTCAATGGATACTTGTTCTTGATGGTGATTTTGTTCAACTATCGATAATCTATACACATTCTTACATACCCATCTTTCTTCTTCGCAAATAACACAGGTGTACCCCAGGGCGAGACACTAGGTCTAATGAAGCCTTTGTCAAGTAGATCCTGCAAATGTTCCTTTAATTCCTTCAACTCTGGTGGGGCCATACGGTATGACATAATGGAAATGGGTTGAGTGTGCGGAGCCAAATTAATACAGAAATCAATATCCCTATCGGGTGGCATCCCCGGCAGGTCTGCATGAAATACCTCTAGAAACTCACAAACAACAGGCGCAGAATCCATAGAAGGAACCTCCGCACTAGAATCACGAACATAAGCCAAATAAGCCAAACACCCTTTCTCAACCATACGTCGAGCCTTCATATAAGACATAACCATGCTGGTAAAATGTCCAGGAGTCCCTCTCCACTCTAATCGAGGAAACCCCGGCAATGCTAAGGTCACTGTCTTGGTGTGATATTCCAATATAGCGTGATAAGCTGATAGCCAATCCATACCCAATATAACATCAAAATCAACCATATCGAGGAGTAAAACATCTACACTAGCCTCAAAACTCCCAATAGTGACCACACACGAACGATATACATGACCTACAACAATAGCATCCCCACAGGTGTGGACACATACACAGGGACACTCAAAGAATCATGAGGCACAACCAAATATGAAGCAAAATAAGATGACACATAGGAGTAATTATACCCCGGATCAAGTAGAACTGAAGCATCTCTACTGCAAACTAAAACAGTACCTGTAATAACAGCATCGGATGACTCAGCCTCAGTTCTGGCTGGAAAAGCATAACATCAGGGCTGGGCCCACCACTCTGAACCATATCTTTGGGACGGCCTCTAGCTGGCAGTCCTCCACCTCTAACGGCATGACCTCTACCTCTAACAGTCTGGCCCCTAGCTTTGGTTGCCAGACCCCTGCCTCTGGCTGGCTGAGCAGGCGATGCAACAACTGGTGCCGGAACTACGGCCCGAGAACTCTGATGTTGTGGCGGAGCGCCCAATAATCTCGAGCAGGTTCCTGATACTATGGCTGTGGAAACTGAAACTGACCGAACGGGCAGAATGACCACTGTAATAACTCTTAATAGGAGGTGCACTGATAGGAGTTGGTGGTGCACTGTAGGTTGGCTGCCCAGAAGGAGGCACATAAGGATCACGACTCCCTGAAGCACTATAGGATGCCTGAAACGCTGAATAAAATGGCCTGAGAGGATGGCCTCTACCAAAAGTATCCCTGCCTCCAGATGAGGCACCGCTGAACCCACCAGAATGACGAGGTCTTTTATCTGACCCCTGACCTCCCTGTCGAGGAACCATCTCGACTTGCCTGGCGACATAAGCAGCCACCTGAAAAGAGATCTCACTCCTAGTCTCCTTATCCATCTACAATCTAATAGTCTGAACAAGTCCCTCAATAAACCTCCTCACCCTCTCTCTCTCTCTATCTCTCTCTCTCTCTCTCTCTCTCTCTCTCTCTCGGTAGGAAGAAGAAGAAGAGCATGACGGTCCAAATCCACAAAATGGGTCTCATACTGAGTAATAGTCATACTGCCTTGCTGGAGACGCTAGAACTAATGGCGGTGTTCCTCTCTCAAGGTGATAGGCAGAAACTTCTCTAGGAAGAACTGAGAGAACTGGACCCAAGTAAGAGTAGGTGACCCAGCTGTTCTGGCCAACAAATAATCCCTCCACCATTTCTTGGTGTAACCAGTCATCTAATAAGCAGCAAAGTCGACCCCATTGATCTCCAATATACCCATGTTCCGAAGAACATCATGGTAGTTGTCAAGATACTCCTGGGGGTCCTTTGAAGTAGCACCACTTAAATGGACTGGAAAGAGCTTGGTAAACCTATCCAATAATCACAAAGCCTCAGAAGACATAGCTGACCCATCACCGATTTATGTCGCAGCAACCGGTTGAACTACTCTGACTAGATGAGCTATTGGAGTCTGAAACTGGGGAGCCATCTGCTTCGCAGTGTGAGTAGCAAGAGTCTGGGCTCCTCCTCCATCCTGATATACGGCTGGTGCCATGGTAAATGTGCCAGTATGGGCCACACTCTCCATAAGGCCGACCAAACTGACCAAAGCATCCTGAAGAACAAGGGTGGCAATGAACCCGTCCGGGATTTGAGCTGGTCCAGTAGGAACAGTCTGGGCTGGAACCTCCTCGCCGAACTCTACCTGAGGCTCCATTGTTGGCGTTGCTGCTCGGGCTCTGGGTTGAGCCCTGCCCCTGCCTCGGCCTCTGGCACGGCCTCGACCTCGACCTCTGCCCCTTGTAGGAGCTACCATTGGAGGCTCTAGCTACGACTCAGCTGAATAAGCGGTACGTGTTCTCGCCATCCGTGAGAGAATAAGAGTATAAGAGTTCAATCAGTTTTGAGAAAACAAATCGCACGACAAAGAAGAATATAAGTGAATTTTTTTCATATACTTCATAGCCTCTAAGAGATAAGTATAGACGCCTCTGTACCGATCCCCCAGACTCTACTAAGCTCGTTCATGAATTGTGACTGATACCAACTTGTCACGACCCAGAATCCCCATCGTCGGGACCGTGATGGCGCCTAACACTACACTTGCTAGGCAAGCCAATGTTAGAGGTTACTTAGCCAATTATTTACCTTTAAGTGTTCATCAGTAAAAACAAGATATAATAAATAGAAATAAATGCAAAAATATATAAATAACAATTTTGATTACATACTATCGCTACCCAGAATCCAGAGTTACAATTTACGAACATACTAAGATTTTACTACAAGTATTTGTCCGAAAGAAAATACAATTGTTTGTGAAATAAGGAAAAATAGTAAGTGTGGGGGTATAGAAGGGGACTTCAGGGCCTGCGGATGCCAACAGGACTACCTTGGGTCTCCTAACTGTGAAGTCTACAGCCAACCTCTCGATCAGCCCGAACCTGCTCCAAAATCTGCACAGGAAGTGTAGAGTGCAGTATCAGTACAACCGACCCCATGTACTGGTAAGTGCCGAGCCTAACCTCGATGAAGGAGTGACGAGGCTATGGGGGGACACACACAATATAATCTGCATACGGTAAAAAATAAAAGCAGAAGGAAGACAGAATAAAGTAAAGTGGGAACTTGCAAGAAATAAATATAGTACCCAACGTATTTCAGTTTTCCTCTTTGCTCGAGAACATGAAGAGTTTTCGTGCAAAGATAGTGAATGTCATGACTAATTATTTCTCACATATGACTCTAATGAAAGCATTTTTTGAAAAATGTGACAGAGCCTTGCTTCTGAGGTTGCCTACATATCCTTGGCTATAAAGGAATCAGGCTAGTGCAGCTCTGGAAAAATTTGGTAGCTGGGACTACCAGATAATGGAGTTAAGACTACTGTTGTTGCTGTTACTGGCACTTGCTTCTTACATCAAAAGAAAAAATAAGAGAACTACATATGCCTGCAAGGTAAGAGTTACAAAATTCATATTTATATGTCTTCTGGAGTCAAATCTTGATTCTTGACTTGCTCGCTTGTGTTGACCTCAGATTGGATCTTGATGCTCTTTGAATAAGAGATTATGGATCATTCTTGACTATTTGGCCTCCGGATCAGAATTTGGGAAAGTGAAACTTGAGAAGCTGGGTCGCTGACACATTATCAAAGCTAGCTCCAACTATCTTGTGATCGAAAGACTTCTTTTTTCTGATGAGAAACTGAAACTGCAACATTTAATCGTCACATGTGCTATATGGCGGGGCCTGCAAAGCCATCAAAGACGAACAAAATGAATAAATTTTTTCTGCCCCAATTTGGACTAGGAAAAATTTTGTGAGTTATTAAAAAAAGTTATAAGCTATCTAATTTATTGAAAGGCAGATAGAGACAGTAGTATAAACTAGTTAAAAGAGATAAAATTTGTAATGAGGGATTGTTTACCTTACGTTACAAAGAATATATTCAAACCAGGGGGTGGTACCCTGGGTTTCCATAAGGGAAAGCACTTAAGGAATGGCACCTTGTATTACTTGAAGGAAAACGTAATCAGGGGTTGGCACCCTGTATTACTGCGGAATATATGTAACTAGGGGTTGGCACCTTGTATCACTAGGAATGAATATGACCAGGGGTTGGTACCCTGTATTAATGAAATAGAAAGTAACCAGGGGTTGGTGCCTTGTATCACTAGGAAGGAATGTAACTAGAGGTTGATACCCTGTATTACTGAAAGGAATGTAACCAGGGGTTGGTACCCTGTATTACTAAAGAAATGTAACCAGGGGTTGGTACCATGTATTACTGGAAGGGAATGTAACCAAGGGTTGGTGACCTGTATTGCTGAGAAGAAATATAACTAGAGGTTGATACCCTGTAGTACTTAAAAGGAATGTAACCATGAGTTAGCGCCCTGTATTACTGAAAAGGATTGTAACCAGGGGTTAGTACCATGTATTACTGGAAAGGAATGTAACCAGGGTTTGGCACCCTGTATCACTAGGAAGAAACGAAACTAGGGATTGGTACCATGTATTAATGAAAGGGAATGTAATCAGGGGTTGGCACCATGTATTAGTGAGAAGGATTGTAACCACGGGTTGGTACCTTGTATTACTGGAAAGGAATGTAACCAGAGGTTGGCGCCCTGTATCACTAGGAAGGAATGTAACCAGGGGTTGGTACCCTGTATTACTAAAAGGAAATGTAACCAGGGGTTGGAATCTTGTATTACTAGGAAGGAATGTAACCAGGGGTTGGAACCCTGTATTACTAGGAAGGAATGTAACCAGGGGTTGGTACCCTGTAATACTGAAAGGAAATGTAACTAGGGGTTGGCGCCCTGTATTATGGATAAAGTGTTGAATCCCTCTAGGCGAAAAGGTTCTACCCAAGTTAAGCTAACGTAAAACAAGCATGAGCGAGTTGTACTTCTACCCAGAACTATGAGTTGGATCCCCCTAGGAGAAAAGGTTCACCTGAGTTAAGCTACGTAAAACATCTTGGGCGAAGAGTACTTCTACCCGGAGTGAGCTGGATCCCCTAGGAGAAAAGGTTCTGCCTGAGTTAAGCTACGTAAAATAGCCTGGGCGAAGAGTACTTGTACCCGGAACTATGAGCTAGATCCCCCTAGGTGAAAAGGTTCTGCTTGAGTTGAGCTACGTAAAACAGCCTAGGCGAAGAGTACTTCTACCATAAAATATGAGCTAGATCCCTCTAGGCGAAAAGTTTCTACCTGAGTTAAGCTACGAAAAATGGGAGGTGTAAACAGTAGTGATGCATGCTGAAAATAAAAGAAAATAGAGATTTTAAGGAGCTTATGTTTGGTGACATTCGTCCATTGAGAATCGCCATTCTGCACTACTTTGTTCCTGCTTCAAACAAAGAAATATTTGTGAGTTTTCAAAGTGGTGGTCGGTTTGTGGCCTTGATTCCCTGAGTAGTTTGAATTCACGGCCACTGTTGTCAAAGAATCGATTCTGTCAGTGCAGTACCGAGATGCTCGGATACTCTATATTGCTTCCTGGAGACCTTGGCTTTTCGACGTTGCCCCCGACTATTTCATACCCGGATGTCCATGGTACCACTAACCCTTGTCCCTAAGGCAAGGCACTTTTCCTTTAAAATCAAACTTAGTTGTCTGGAACCCAGTACCAATTTGTGTCCGTAGTGCTTATCAACTTTCCCCCATGAAGCAAGTCTTGCTTTGGCGACTTTTTCAGTTTCTTTGAGACACTTTTTTCGCCTTATCAAAAGAGATCACAGATGAATTCATGCCTTCGTCAATGCCATATATGCCCCAAATTGTGCTCGATATACAGAGAAACTGTAGCTAGTTTTGCATCCATTTATTTGCTTTGATTTTGATGAAAGATTAGACCGAAAGGGAGTCAAAGAAAAATTATGGGAAAAACATAACAGCAATTGAAAGTAAAAAAAGGAATTGTGTCTAAACAAAAGGTGTCCCTTTCGGAGAGAGGAATAGGAAGACTTATCTAGAGGTGTGTGGCGACTTCAATGAATCATGACAAGCATTTTGGGTTGGACGCCTGATCCATCCGAGCTGTCAAATTCTCAAAATCCGTCGCAAATGTTCATCTTGAAACTGTCTTGTTTGTGCTCATGCCGGAGTATCGAAGAGCCTCATTCGTCAAGTAGTGCCCTTTACGAGTTTTCGCTAACTGAACTCTCTCATTTCTCTACTCACCGTCGCCCTATGGTGCCCGTCCGGGTTTTTACCAATAAGACTCTCTCATTTCTCTTCTCATTTGTCGCCTTATAGTGACCATGCGGGTCTTCACCAATAAGACTCTCTCATTTCTTTCTTTTTTATCTCTTTTTTTATTTTTGTTTTTTTTACTAAGATACTACATGCGGAAGGTTGCCAAATGCCCTTGGCATGGGAACTTCAAACATTTCAAAGATCGATTAGAAGTCCCTAACAGGGAAAAGGTGAAAAGAACCTTGAACTAAATTACAACTTTTGGAACCATTTTTACCGTAAAATAAAACAAACTTCTACCCCAGTTTTGGAGTATTGGGAATATGGATTTTTTGTTGTGATGGGACCGAACCCAGGTTAAGGCTGCCTACGTATTCTTTCAGAATCAGGTCGGACGTAGTTCAATGACTCAGAAGATTTGTTGTTTGATTGATTTTTATTTCTTTTCTTCTTTTTTTTTTACAAGTACACAGGTTCCAAAATGAGGGAAAACAAAGAAGACAAATACGCTCAAAAGGGTTAACAAAAGGGTGACACATATTTGGAATAGTGAACAATGATAGCCTTCGTCATCTCGATCTAAGAAAATCATGTGTGAAAGTTCCACACTGGCTATATATCAAACATAATATCTTTTGATTGCATCTGCATTAATAGTCATGTCTGGTACCCATCCTTCTTCATCTACCAAGTGCAAGGCCCCTATTGGTAACACTTTCTTGATGATGTAGGGTCCTTGCCAGTTCGGGACGAACTTTTAGCTTCTACTTGGTGTGGAAAAAGGCATTTCAAAACGTGTTGGCCTACCTCAAAGTGCCTTGGATTCACTTTCTGTTTGTAAGCGCGTGCCACTCTTTTCTAGTATAATTGCCCGAAACATATTGCTGCTAGTCGTTTTCCATCAATCAGCATCAGTTGTTCCAAACAGGTCTTTACCCATTACGCATCTTCAATCTCCGATTCCACAATGATCCGGAGAGAGGGATTTTCGACTTCAACCGGTATTACAGCTTTCGTTCCATATACCATCAGATAAGGAGTAACACCAACAGATGTGCGAGCAGTCGTGCGGTATCCCAAAAGAGCAAAAGGAAACTTTTCATGCCATTATCTGGAGCCTTGGATCATCTTCCTAAGAATCTCCTTGATGTTCGTATTTTTTGTTTCAACCGGTCCATTGGATTTTGGCCGGTAAGGGGTAGAATGGAGATACAAAATTTTGATTGCTCTCATACCTCCTTCATCAGATGACTATTCAAATTGACTGCATTGCCAGTGATAATGGTTTTACGAATACCAAAATGACAGATGATGTTGGAATGAACAAATTCTACCACTGGTTTCTTAGTGAGTGCTTTGAAAGTGACGGCCTCCACCCACTTGGTGAAGTAATCAATTGCAACCAAAATGAATCTATGCTCCTTTGAAGCCTTTGGCTCGATTAGCCAAATAACATCCATTCCCAAGCAACGAAAGGCCATGGAGAAGACATGAGGTGTAATTCTGATGGAGGCAAGTGAATCAAGTCGCCATGAATCTGGCATTGTTGACACTTGTGAACAAAACGAAAGCAATATCGCTCCATAGTGAGCCAAAAATACCCTGCCCACAAAATCTTCTTCGCTAAAACATATCCATTCATGTGAAGTCCACACACCCCCTGAATGCACTTCACTCAGGATCCGCTCAGCTTCTATGGCATCTATGCATCTCAACAAGTTCAAATTTGGGGTCCTTTTGTAAAAAAGATCCCAATTTAGGACGAAACCGTCGGCGAGTCACCTTATAGTTCTTTTTTTATCTCCCTTGGCATGCTCTGGGTATTCGATGTTTTTAGGAATTGTTTTATGTTGTGATACCATGGTTTACCATCTGGTTCTATCTCAGTAGTATTGTAGTAACCGTATTGATTCCCTGCTTGTATATCTAATAGATCAATATGAGTGTTGTCTGGATAAGAGAGCATCGAGGCTAAGGTAGCCAAGGCATCAGCTAGCTCGTCGTGAAATCTGGGAATTTACCTGAACTCGATGGCTTTGAATCTTTTGCTCAGGTCCTGCACACATTGTCTGTATGGAATAAGTTTGTCGTCACGAGTCTCTTATTCACCTTGGGCTTGCCAGATAAGCAATTCAGAATCTCCAATAACCAATAAATCATGTACATCCAGATCGAGGGCCATTTTTAGACCCATCATACAAGCCTTGTATTCTGTCGTATTATTGGTACAGAAGAATCAAAGTCGTGCCATTGTAGTGTAATGTTGTTCAATAGGTGAGATGAGGGTTACCTCGATCTCAACTCCTTTGATATTAACAGCCCAATCAAAATACATTCTCCATACATGGCCGTCGTCCGGAACTTCTTCCTCTATTGGGTTGACCTTTTCGTCTGGGAAGTATGTGTTAAGTGGCTTGTACTCATCATGAACTGAATTCTGTGCCAAAATGATCTGCCAAAGCCTGTGCTTTCGTTGCGGTGCGAGTGACATAGACGATTTCAAACTCTGTGAGCAGAATCTGCCATTTGGTGAGCCTGCTAGTGGGCATTGGCTTTTGAAAGATGTACTTCAAAGGATCCATTCTGGATATGAGGTAAGTAGGTAGTCCAGGATATAATTCCTCAGCTTCTAAGTGGCCCAAGTCAAGGCACAACATGTCTTACGAGATCACCCCAAGGACGCCTTCGGCATCCAGGGGTCACGGACCGACCATAGAACCCTGCTCAATAAGTGGAACGCATTAGTTGTCCGCTCTCAGGTTGGGCAGTCAGGGTCGGAGAAAGGCAATGACTCATTCTTAGTTAGAATGGGATTCCAACTCAGCACCTTTTGAGTGAGATTTTGAGAAGAGTTGCTCTTTGGAGAGCACAGTACGATGAAAGTTGTAAGCTGTGTTTGGGGGGGAGTTATTGTCTATCGTTGGCTTCTATGGTAGAATCACTGAGGGGACCTCAGAGGCGGTGGTTTACCCTATGGCGGATGTCAGCGGTTTGAGTCCTCTTATCTCTAACTCGTGAACTTAGCCGATACAAAGCTTTATGATAGCACCCAATTTTTCTGATTAGGCGGTTCGATCTATGATTTATCATTCATGGACGTTGATAAGATCCATCCATTTAGCAGCACCTTAGGATGGCATAGCCTTAAAAGTGAAGGGCGAGGTTCAAACGAGGAAAGGCTTACGGTGGATACCTAGGCACCCAGAGACGAGGAAGGGCGTAGTAATCGANGCTTCATAATTTGAAAAACGAGCACCGTGGAAATACATGCCGCTCAGCCAAATAAAGATGATGGAGAGTTGACCGAAATGTGCAGTAAATACTTTTCGAGAGATCTCCTCCAAACTGGTATGGCTATCGAAATCGTGAGCATCAGCATGTAGGTTTCAGATCCAAGTGGTAGTATCAGGCCCTTTAGCTATTGTTCTTGAGAAATGACCCGGTCTGGCCCATTCCTCGAACGAAGTTTTTACGGGATCCCTATCTACCAAAATTTTAACTTCTGGTTCCGGCGAACGAATAATCATTGAGTCCTCCTCTTTCCGGAAAACACATACAAAGAGACCCGCCAATAATCAAATAATTAGTGAACCTTAGAGATAGAGAGATATTTCTATAATTAGTTTGTCTCTCTTCTATTTTTCTATCTCCCATCTATCTATTTTCTTTAGTTATTTACTAGAGCAATT
>MDKI01242448.1:0-31079 GCA_005239505.1 Nicotiana paniculata
TCCTATATTACTTGTCGACCACGTACACTTGCGTGTGCATTGGGAAATCAACCAACAATCACCTTAGATGTGCAAAACTAAACCTAGTGCATTTTGGATTTGCAGATGACATGCTCCTATTCTGCAGGAGATATGTGATATATGCAAAGCTACTGTATGCTTGTTTTGACAGTTTTCCTAAGGCATCAGGGTTAGTAGCTAACTAAAGGAAAAGTTGTTGGGTTTTAAGCTTGGTAGAGCTTAATTTTTAAGCTTGGTGTAGCTTAAAGAAGGTGAATGGGAAATGGAGGGAAAATGAAATATTTGAGTTTCCCTCCTTGCCAAAGGGACATTGTCTCATATTGGAGGAAGAAAAGACTTTTGATGGGTATATATTTAATTGCTCTTCTTCTAGCTCTTAAAGAGTTGAGAAGAAGGCAAGCCTCGTGTCGTCGTCGTCGCTCGCTCGGCTCGGTTTCGGCTTCGGATTCGAATTCGGATTTGGAATTGGAATTGGTCAAAGATCGATTGATTAATTAATCTTTGTGGAAGAAATTCCTTTCAAATTATTTAATTAATTAATTTAGTAATTAAGGAAAATTCAATCTGGAATAACCCATGACCCGCGACCCAGTCCGGGTCCGTTTTTTCCCGAATTATTTTAAATTTATTTTTTAATTTTCCTGCAATATTCTCACCTGTTCCAATAGTTATGGCTGTTCTAAAAGGTTACAAACCTTTTTAGAATTAGTGCAAATGGTCTATAAATATGCCTTGAATCCCAGAATTTTGGCTTACTAAATTTTTTGATAATCTTCTTCTTCGTCTGCACAATACTTTTCCACTGTGTTTTACAGCCTTCGAGTGGTTCGTTGTTACATAGACGTTTTTGGTACTAACACGCTGGTGAGTTAAATCGTTCTATCCTGGGAGGATAATATTCCAACACCTCGGGTACTTGAGGGGAATAATTTCCTTAAAGACACATTGTGCATTTCAGTGGGCTCGATTTATTCCGATACTATTTTTCAGAATTTATTTCGTTAAATTTTCCACTAACTTTCTGCTTCTGATTTTATTTCAGAAAGTTTAATGCTTTATTAATTTTACAGCAATACAGATTGACTAACAATCTTAAGGAAATTATTTTTTATTCTGTATTCTATTTGTGGAGATTAAAACCAATGTAGTTTTCTACTCCTTTTGAATTTTACTATTCTGATTTGAAGATATAAAACCTTCATCAGAATATTGAAATTCAGAAAATGATTTGAAGAACATAAAAACTTCATCGTTTTCTGTGAAACAACATATAAAAACTTTGGTTTTTATTTATTATACATACTGTTTATTTTTAATTACAGTATTGTTTACTTTTCTGGTTTTGCCATTAATTGAACTCTTCTGTTGTTGAATGTGATAAATGTCAATTGATAACATAAATTCTTCTTCGACTGTTGCGGCAACGACGATAGCCTTGTCAAGCCAAACTGTTATTCCACCGGCAGAGAAACCAGGGAAATTTTCGCGAGCCAACTTCAAAGGATGGCAGAAAAGGGTGTTCTTCTGGTTTACCACACTTGGTATGAAGAAATTCACTAGTGAAGAACCTCCAGTGCCTGCTGCGGACATGCCGGACAACGAGAATTCATGATTGTTGAGGCGTAGAAGCATGCAAATTTTATTTGCAAAGGCTATATCTTAAGCGCTTAAGAGGATGACTTGTACAATGTGTACAATGTGATGAATACTTTGAAATAATTATGGGACGCACTTGAGAAGAAGTACAAGACGGAAGATGCATGCTTGAAGAAGTTCGTGGTTGCCAAGTTTCTAGACTATAAAATGATAGACAGCAAAACTATGAGAACCAAAGTTCAGGAACTTCAACTTATTTTTCACAACCTTATTGCTGAAGTTATGGTCGTGAATGAAGCATTTCAAGTGGCTGCAATGATTGAAAAATTTCCTTCTTCGTGGAGAGATTTCAAGAACTATCTTAAGCACAAGCGCAAAGAAATGAAGTTGGAAGATCTTGTGATACATCTCAAGATTGAGGAACACAACAAAACATCCGAGAGGAAGTCTCGTGGAAATTCAACGATCATGGGAGCTAATATCGTTGAGGAGACTACTCCAAAAAGTAAGAAGAGGAAGAGGTCTTCCGGACATACTAAAGAGCAGAACAAAAAGAAATTAAAGGGCACTGCTACAATTGTGGAAGAGTTGGTCACAAAGCCCCTGATTATCGTCTCCCTAAAAAGGATAAGAAGGAGGGACAAGCCAACATAGTGGAGAAGAATGATGACATTGATGATCTTTGTGCAATGATTTCGGAATGCAACCTAGTTGGAAATTCGAAGGAGTGGTGGATTGACTCTGGAGCCATTCGACATGTTTGTGCTGTCAAAAAAGCATTTGCGACTTACTTTACTGCTGGTCCCGAAGAAGAGATTTCCATGGGAAATAATGCAACAACCAAGATTGAAGGTTATGGGAAGATATTCCTGAAGATGACTTCCGACAAGGTGTTAACGCTCAACAACGTTCTTCATGTTCCTACTATTAGGAAGAACATAGTTTCTACTTCTTTACTTGTGAAGAATGGATTCAAATGTGTATTTGTTTCTAATGAAGTTGTTGTAAGCAAGAATGAGATGTATACACCTCAAACCAACGGAATTGCGGAAAGGAAAAATCGGACAATAAAGGAAATAATGAATTCTTTATTAATAAGTTCCGGATTATCGCAGAGTTTGTGGAAGGAAGATATCCTTACAGATAATCGAATACTCAACAGAGTACCCCACAAAAAAACACAATCTATTCCATATGAAAAATGGAAAGGAAGAAAACTCAACTTGAAATATTTCAAAGTATGGGGGTGTCTAGCAAAGTTACAAGTTCCTTTACCTAAAAGGGTTAAAATCAGACAAAAAATCGTAGATTACGTTTTCATTGGATATGCTTCAAACAGTAAAGCATGTCGGTTTTTGGTTCATAACTTCGATAATCCCGAGATTCATGTTAATACGATCATGGAATCAGATAATGCTGAATTCTTTGAAAGCATATATCCGTATAAAATTGAATGCGAGTCGTTAAGTAAAAGACCTAAACGACCTCGGAAAGAACTAAAGGAAAATACTCCAAGTGTAGAAGATTCAAGGCATAGAAAATATCAAAGAATATCTACTTCCTTTGGACCAGATTTTGTGACATTCTTACTTGAAAATGAACCTCAAACTTTTAAAGCAGCTATGTCGTCTTCTGATTCAACATTTTGGAAAGAGGCAGTCAATAGTGAGATTCAATCAATTTTGGATAACCATACATGGGAATTGGTTGGTCTTCCTCCAGGAAATAAGCCTTTAGGTTCGAAATGGATCTTTAAACAGAAAATAAAAGCTGATGGCAATATTGACAAATATAAGGCAAGACTTGTTGTCAAAGGTTATAGACAAAAGGAAGGCCTTGATTACTTTCACACTTACTCGCTAGTAATGAGGATAACATCTATTAGGGTATTAGTGGCACTAGCGACCGTGTATGGTCTTGAAATCCATCAAATGGATGTTAAAACAACTTTCTTAAATGGATAATTGGAGGAAGAGATTTACATGGAACAACCTGAGGGTTTTGTGGTTCCTGGTAAAGAAAAGAAAGTGTGCAAACTTGTTAAGTCGCTTTATGGACTTAAACAAGAACCCAAACAATGCCATGCCAAATTTGACCAAACAATGTTGGAAAGTGGGTTTAAAATCAACGAGTGCGACAAATGTGTTTACATTAAAAACACTCCAGGTCATGAAGTCATTGTTTGTTTATATGTTTATGACATGTTGATAATGAGAAAAAGTATGACAGATATAAATGCTACAAAGCGCATGTTGGCTAGCAAATTCAATATGAAAGACTTAGGAGTTGCTGATGTGATCTTAGGAATCAGAATTCATAAGACTCCACAAGGTCTAGCATTATCACAGTCCCACTACATTGAAAAGGTACTTGACAAGTTCAAGTATTTTGGATTTCATAATTGCCAAGACTCCAATTGACGTGAGTTATGCACTTCAAAAGAATGAAGGTAAAAGTGACTCACAATTGGACTATGCAAGAGTATTGGGAATTTTGATGTATATAATGAATTGTACGCAACCAGATATAGCATGTGCTATTAGCAAACTGAGTCGATTTACAATTAATCCTAATCAAATACATTGGATGGCAATGAAACAAGTTTTGGGGTATCTGAAACATAACCAAAACTATGCTTTGCATTATAATAAATATCCCTCCGTGATCGAGGGATATAGTTATGCAAATTGGATTACTGGTTCATCTGAAGTTAAATCCACGAGTGGATATGTTTTCACAATTGGCGGTGGAGCAGTGTCTTGGAAATCATCCAAACAAATGTGCATCGCCCGTTCTACAATGGAATCTGAATTCATAGCATTAAATAAGGCCGATGAAGAAGCTCAATTGTTCCGGAATTTCTTGGAAGATATTCCATTTTTACCCAAACCTTTGGCACCTATTTGTATACATTGTGATAGTCAAGCGACAATAGGTAGGGAAGGGAGCATTATGTATAACGAAAAATTTCGTCATATACGACGGAGACACAATACCGTTAGAAAATTAGTCTCTAGTGGTTATCACAATAAATTAAATAAAGTCAAAAGATAATGTGTCGAATTCACTTACAAAAGGCCTATCTAGAGAGGCAGTTGAAAGATCATCAAAGGGAATGGGGTTAAGGTCTAGGACAATTCATCATGGAGGTAACTCTACCTAGCACACTGGAGATCCCAAGAGCTAGGTTCAAAGAGATCAAAAAAAGTTATGAATGACGGTTCAACATTGTCAAATAACTCAATCCATTATCGTGATAAAGACAATGTTCAAAAATCGAGGTAAAGCATTAAGGATTTTTTATGAGACAATAAATCTTAAAGCTTTTTAATGATTTGCTAAGTCTAGCAGGATATGACCAGATAGTTTGTCTTTAGGATTACACGTTTAGGAATCACCTATGTGAGTGTGAAGTGCAAGCCGCTTCAAAGGGAATGAAAGTAAAGGCCCATTCTCTAAGCACTCATGAAATCAGGCGGTGTTCATGGTTGAAATGAACACAACTGTGAGAACCATAGATGGTTAAAGATTGATTATGTGACTTATGTTGTCTCGGTATACAAAAAAGCTCGATGGTTCAAAGATATCAAATCTACCGATTGACCAAGTATATCTGATATAAGTTCACTACGGAAAGTTCAAAGGGAAACCTACTTATCCAGATGCAATTATCTTGCATGTAAAAACACACATGCGTCTGTGCATTCCTTTATTTTATAGCCATTCCCCATTCATGTGGGAGATTGTTGGGTTTTAAGCTTGGTAGAACTTAATTTTAAGCTTGATGTAGCGTAAAGAGGTTGAATGAGAAATGGAGGAAAAATGAAATATTTGAGGTTCCCTCCTTGCCAAAGGGACATTGTGCCATATTGGAGGAAGAAAATACTTTTGATGGGTATATATTCAATTGCTCTTCTTCTAGCTCTTAAAGAATTGAGAAGAAGGAAAGCGTCGCGCCGTCGTCATCACTCGCTCGCTCGCTCGACTCGGCTTCGACTTCATATTCGGATACGGATTCATATTCGGATTTGGATTTTGATTTGGTCAAAGATCGATTGATTGATTAATATTTTTGAAAAAAATTCCTTTCAAATTATCTAATTAATTAATTTAATAATTAAAGAAAATTCAATCCGGAATAACCCATGACCTGGTCCGGGTCCCTTTTTTCCAGGATTATTTTAAATCCGTTTTTTAATTTTCCTGCAATATTCCCACATGTTCCAACAACTATGGCTGTTCTGAAAGGTTGCAAACCTTTTCAGAATCAGTGCAAAATGGTCTATAAATATGCCTTGAATCCCAAAACTTTTACTTACTAAATTTTTTGATAATCTTCTTCTTCTTCTGCACAATACTTTTCCAGTGTGTTTTATAGCCTTCGAGTGGTTCACTGTTACATCAGCGTTTTTGGTACCAACACGTTGGTGAGTTAAATCGTTCTATCCTGGGAGGATAATATTCCAGCACCTCGGGTACTTGAGGGGAATAATTTCCTTAAGGACACACTGTGCATTCAGTGGCCTCGATTTATTTCGATACTATTTTTCAGAATTTATTTCGTTAAACTTCTACTAAATTTCGGCTTCTGGTTTTATTTCAAAAATTTAATGCTTTATTGATTTTACAGCAATACAGATTGACTAACAAAATTTCTGTATATTTTGGAGAAGTTGCTCCTAACATACAACAGGAAATCCTGCGAACTTTGGGCTTCCAAGCTGACACATTGCCCTTTAGATACTTAGGTGTACCTCTAAGCTCTAAGAGGCTATGAATTGGCAAATGTCAACTACTATTAGATAAGATGAAAGGAAGGATCACTACTTGGACAGTAAAACTATTGTCTTATGCAGGCAGATTGCAACTGATTAAGAGTGTACTTATGAACAAGTCCAAGTCACACCTCTATTAGAGGTTATGAGACGGCCGATTGCGATAATAATACCCAACAAGGAGTCGGGATCCAATCCACAGGGAGCTGAGATCTGAATTAGTAGTATATATTTGGATAGAGCACGTGAAGTATCTAGATTGCACTTCCACAAATATTGTTTTGGTTGAACTTCTAAAATTACGCTAAGGATTGCAATTCTAAGATATAAAACTAGAGAATATTGTTTTGGATGTTTTTCAAATATATAAAAAGGCCTAGGTCTATGAACTTCACCTAGGTATTTTCCTAACGGGTTGTACACTTTAAAGCTTATTTTCTTAGTCGAGGTGTATTATAGCTATCAACATTGAAGTACCCACTCAATATCTCTCGATAAGAGAGTGATTTTGCCCAATTTGTATTTCTCAAGTCCAAATGGGTATTGAACAAAACAATTGATAAAATGCTCAAGTCAGGTTTTACTATCCTTGGTTCAACCATTTAATTGGGACTATCAATCTCTTGATATTATCCCAAATTCTTGTTAGCCAAGTTTTCCTAGACTAAGTCTCTCTTTATCAAGTAGAGACCAAGTCAAATAGGCATGACTAATGTTTGCAACCTTTAATTATACAATCAAAAGCAAGAACAAGGCTAAATAATAAACATCCAACCATAAACAAGCCCTAAATCAATTACCCATCAGGTTTACACACTAGGGTTGGGTCACAGCTAGCTAAAAGTCTAGCTACTCATAATGGGTATAGAAGAGAATAAAGAAGAAAAGATGATAAAACTCATATTGCAAGATTAAAAGATAAAAATTCAACGTTAAATCACCAAAGTAAGCTAATGTTGCCTAAAGAGGTAAGGAAAAACGACTATAGGACTTTGAATATTCAAAACTTGACCTAATTTCGTGAAAGTAGTCTATTTATACAAAGCTAGAATTTTCGGACAAAAATGCCCCTTTGGAGGTTCTGTGGCTGCAAAATTCCATGTGCGGTCCGCACTACTCTTCAATCATGACAGGAGTTGACTCTGCGGCCGCATCTCTCATGTTCTGCGGTCCGCACAATTCTGAGTGCGGCCGCACATTTCCTGAGTGCGGTCGCATAGCTGATTTTTGCGGACGCACAATTGTTGTGCGGTCCACATTTATTTTTAAGCTTGAAATGAGACTCTATGAAATTTAGCTCTTTCATAGCTTCTTCGGCCAGACAATAATTGTGCGGTCCGCACTTTGCACTTGGACTCTGTTAATATTTCCTTCACATTCTGCGGCCGCAGATGAAAATCTGCGGTCCGTACTTGAGCTCTTCTGTGATGATTTTTGTTCTTGAGTTCAAATCACTCCTTCTTGAGTTGGATTTCATTGTAGTGGCTCATTTTCCAATACTCGTGCAATTAAGCATATTTCATCAATTTTCGGGAATATAATTAAATACTTTTGGACTAACACGAAAGCTAAAGGCGCTAATAAGTGGTCAAAATCCCACTTATCAACTCTCCCAAACTTAAGCTTTTGCTTGTCCTCAAGAAAATAAGGCAATTCCCACCTCCACAAGATAAGAGTTATTCCAGCTAATCTAAGGTGAATCAAACACATATCAATTGGGACCAACAGTTACCCACAACACTTATGAATTATCAACAAGGCAATGATTTGAAGTTTAAGCACAAACAGTTCTAATGTGACACTTGAGCATTAAGAATTGACTTTACTCATCAAGGAAGTTCAATCTTTCATGTAGGTCATTGTGGATCCCAAACCCCTCATCCTCTACTCTCCGTTAGCATATCTCACTTAATAATGTATCCCTCAATTCAAGGATTTGTGAAAAGTTTGTTCATCTCTCTCAAAAGAATGTCACAAGTACGGCTCTAAGTACCATATGCTTGTCGCTCATGTAAATCACCACTAATGTAACTTCACTTGCTTGAAATCACGTAGGGCTTTTTCGGATTGTAATGAAGGCTTTTGGACCAAGGTAGGAAATGTTGGAATAGAACGGGTTCATCTTTCCTTAAGCACTCCATTTTCTCTTTTTGGTTCATGTTTTGCCAACTTTTTGAGGCATGTTCTTTTTCCTTAGGGGAACTAGAGAGACTTAATATCACTCTTTCTTGGTCATGATATTCATTTTCTCCTTCTTTGTTTTCTCCATGCTTTGTATTTTTTCTTTTCTTTGAATCCCTTCAATTCTTCAACTTATTCACTTTCTTTTTGCACTTTTCTTTTGTTCTTTATTTCTTTTTCTTTTCTTTTCCTTTCCTTTTCTTCATTTCTTTCCTCTTTTTGTACCTTGATACCACTTTCAAACTCCTTGTCTCTCCCCCAAATTAAAGTTTTAGCTAATTATTTCTCAAGAGTGTTAACGAAAGCTCGGGTGCCAAGAGAGGGTCACTACAAAACGGGTAAAGGCTTGTGATATGGTTATCAAATGAGAAAGGTTTTAGGCTCAAAAGGGTTGACTAGGGATAACAACATTGGTGGGCCATGGAAAATTTCAAAACGGGTCAAGGAGAGCCTACAATCACTTCTTAAGCCAAGCAAAACTTGAAATTTCTCCTAGAAACACATTCGGGGCAAGTTCTAGACTATTCGCACGGGTACTTGGACTTGCAACAAAACATATCAACTCTCACACAGCTGGATTATTAAAGAGGATAGATTCGAGGGCCCACAAAAACCATATTCGAGATTGAAAATCACAAATGGTTCAAGTAAACCACTCGATGATTGCTTAAGTCAATACAAGAGTCAAAAGGTCACTAACTAGAGCTATTTCTTTCCAAGAACTTGTTTTTAATCATAAGCATGTAGTTAGGTGTGTTGGTTCCAAGTGAAGCATGCTTGACTCTTCTAGTTTGACTCAATTAGGTCCTCTTATTCATTATTACTATTGTTCTTACCTAAACATAAAAAACTGACTCAATCCCTTAAGAAGGTTGTCACACCATCCATCGTTGGGAAGAATCACCTGTTCCCACAAAAATTACCTTTGGAAAGAACCGTGGCATTAAGAAAACCAAGGCTTATTTATCACTTAAACATGAAAAGAAACTACTAAATTAAAAAGAAGCTATTAAAGTAAATAAGAAGCTAACGACTGAACATTGACTACTAAGAAAACAAAATAAAGAAGCTATGAAATAAACTACTAAAAACATGAATGAATATATAAATTGAGAAAGGAAAGAGAATATATACATCAATAGAGAGAAAAGAATATGTACATAATGAAAATAAAAAGAGAATGTTATCAGTTGTTACAGGCCAATGTCAACTGTCAAATCATTTAAACTCCACCCCCTGAATAAAAATAAGCATTGTCCCCAATGCTTAACAAAATAAAAACAAGGAAGGGAAAGAGTAGAGAGGACTCCCTATGTGATCTCCGTGTCCAAAGAAGCATCACCTCCCTCAGGCTCCTCCAACTGGATCTCACCGTCCCTTGCTCGGGAAGTAGCTGGGTTGGTGAAAATCTGCAGCACCGCCTCAGCAGTGTGGGAAGCGAGGTCTGGCTCCTCAGACTAGATAGTTGGTGCCACTAGTGCTAATGGTTTTGTTGGATCTGATGGTACTACTAGATATGTCTGCATCAGTAACTCAAACCGAAGATTTCCAATGGCTGCTATCTTAGTCACATCTCGTCTCAACTTGTCAACTGATTTCCACGAAGCCTAGGATTTCCTCGTCTTTTTCACCTACTTCCCAAGATCCTCAATTTCTCCCCCAGAGCCAACAAAGTGCCCATGATGGTCTTCTAATTCTCCAATATCTTCTTCAAAGTTTCCTCCATTATTAGAGGAATCTGAGCTGCTGGACTAGAAGTCTGTGCTGCAACAACACTAGATAGGTCAGACAGCTTTGCAGTAGCTGTCTGCATCCAGTTGTTGAGACTCGCTAGTGCCTGGGAGACTCGCAACACAGAAATTGGATAAGTGGATGAGGAAGGAACTGATGCTGATGGCCCTGAAGATGGAGGTGGAGGCATGGCAGTTGTATCAGTGGAAGGCTCGACTGCTATGGAAGGCATGGCAGCTGAATCTGCAACTACCACCGACGGCTCATCAGACTAGCCTACGGTAGTATTCGAGTTACCCTTGTTCTTTGAGTTCCCCGGGTCCTTCAGAGAGTACCAGGTGAAGGGCTTCTTAGCCCGAATCTTCGTATCAAAGCTCTTGAGCTCCACTCCCGTATCCGTAAGATACTCCGTGATAGTGTTGGTTTACGGATAAAAGCTTTCACCCTACCTAACAACCAGAGACATGTTAGCCGACATGATAGAACCCACATTGATTGGGTACCCAACCATGATAGAGGCAACTAGGACTCCCTGAGGGACTGGGAGATTGTTTTCATTCTGTCTTGGATCTATTCGACTGCACACAAATGTCTACCAACCTTTTTCTTGAAAGTTGAGGGTGTTCCGCCGAATGGGAACCCTTGTTGTGATCCATGGTGGTGGTGGTCCTGGAGCTGCCAATATCTTAGCTAGCCAAGGGCGAGCCACATCACCCATTGCAAACTTCTCTAAATAATGCACCGGATCCATATCCTCGAGCCCCAAATAAGTGTTCAGGGTCTACTTATCAAATAGTACTTTCAAGTTCCTCACTTTAGTCACCTTAGTCTCCTACTTGATGTGCGCCACATTGGCATAGAATTCCCGAACCAAGTTCTCCTTTGCATCAACCACACTTTGAGTTAACCATGTCCACTCTTTTTTTCCCGAAACTGTTTTCTACATTTGAATTGTACCTATCCAAGTCATTCAAAATAAACTGACACTCAAGTGTGAGCGATCTCTGAGGCCACCACTCTCAGAACCTGTTGAAAGTTGTCAGGCTCACAAATTTTTCTTCCCAAACTTCCTTCTTCTTCGACTTCTCGAGGTCGGAACTCTGGTATCACCCCCTCGACCGTCATCCGGAATATCATCATCATCATCAAGTGTGGCTGGTGCGGCGAGGGTATGAGCAGATGAGGGTTCTGAACCCTGACTGTCATCTTCCGAACCCTATGAAGTGCTTGCTGAGGTGGAAGGCTCATTTCGAAGCTGGTATCTCCCTTAAAACTGATGTAGCTGAGATTGGGCATTAGGATTTTCTTCCATAGAGTGCCCCTCTGATGCTTCCCTAGATGGGATGTATGAACTTGATTTAGAGGGCTCTGCAGCTCTACCTCGCCCGGCGGTTACCTTTTTGGATATCCCTTTTGACACAGAGAGTGGTAGGGTGCGCCTGCCTCAATCTCGGAAGGGTTCACCCTTCCCTTGGATGTATCACCTCATCCTTGAGATCTAACCATTATCTGCAATACATAGCAATAGGAATCAGCTACAATTCAAATTCATAGTATCATACAGATGCACACAAAACAGTATGCTAGTTGAGGAAGTGCAGTCTGAACATTTTTGAGTGCGGCTGCAGATAGGCTTGTGCGGACCATACAATTTTGGAAGTGCGGACGCAATGGTGGTTCTGCGGTCCGCACAATTTTAAGTGCGTCCGCACAATTAAAATACGGTCCGCACAATTTTGAGTGCGTCCGCACAATGCAAGATCAAAAATCACAACTCTCTGAAGTCACAGAATTGCTCGATCTGCGGCCGTGGTTCATTTTCTGCGGACGGCACAATTTCAAGCGCGGTCCGCACAATCATTTCACACAATATGCCCTAGTCTACTGGTTTGCGGACCGCACAATTCAAAAACAATCGGCAGTAAACTTAGGGTTTCTAATTCACGTATAATTTAGACATGGTAGTAGCAATTTAGACATGATACACAGTTTACCCATCCCCCGAATACAAAATAGGAAGTTACCCACACAAGTTGAAGCTGACATGATGATGAATTTAATATTAGGCCTAAGAATAACTAAACTAATTATGACCAAAATTAAGAAAATTAAAAAATTTAAAGATGAATTAAATATACCAGTAATGTAGTGATGCAAGGAAGAATCAAAGATGATGAAATGAGTGTGAGATGCGTGAATTAATTGAGTGTATTGTGCTGGCCTTTGTGTTAATTGTTCAGAGTTCATAAAGTTTGAACAATGGTAAGGAGGCTACTATTTATAGTTGACCGGTTAGGGCAAAAGTTCAAATATGAGTGAGGCCGCGCAATTTCATGTGCGGTCAACACTCATTTACCTGTTACACATTACCCTTTTGTTAATATGTGGTCCACACATTTTTGAGTGCGGCTGCAGATTTTGGTGCGGAGCACACATTTCCTTGTGCGGCCGCACTTTGGCCATTTCTCACATAGGAAAACTTCGGAGAGTTTTCCATTTTTGATCTCCAGTTGTGCAGTCTGCACAAGAATTGTGCAGCCGCAGATCCTTTTTTGTTGTGGCGTTCAAAATTGTGCGGTCTGCACTTTTTTCACACTTAGCCATTTTTTACTGAGCATAGTTCCTGCAAAGCACACTCATTCATGAAATACACTTCGAAACCCGTTAGCACAAAACAAGACCTATCTACTGAAGAAGAAAAAGAAAAAGAAACATGGGTTGCCCCCCCAAGAAGCACCTGATTTAATATCACGGCACGACGAAAATTACCATCATCGCTTGAAATGACTCACTGCCACGACATGGCCATCACCAACTTTTCCCAGATAGTTATTCACTCGGTGACCATTGACTCTAAACACTTCATTATTTTTTTTCTTCAAGTCCAATGCACCAAAGGGTGTCACACTCACAACCTCAAACGGGCCACTCCATTTAGAATTCAACTTTCCCGGAAACATGTGTAACCGAGAATTGAACAATAACACAAGATCACCTTCTTTAAACTCCTTGTTCCAAATGTACTTGTCATGGAGGTACTTCATCTTCTCCTTGTACAAGGATGAACTTATATATGCATGGTACCAGAATTCATCTAGCTCATTCAATTGTGCCACCCTTAAGTTGGCAGCGACATCCCACTCAAGATTCAACTTCTTTAAAGCCCACATGACTTTGTGCTCAAGTTCCACCGGAAGATGACAAGCTTTACCGCACACCAACCAGCATGGAGACATCCCAATCGGTGTTTTGTATGTCGTCATATAAGCCCATAAAGCATCATCAATTTTCTTTGACCAATCCGTCCGGTTAGCATTAACTATTTTTGACAATATACTCTTAATCTCCCGGTTGGAGACTTCCACTTGACCACTTGCTTGAGGGTGATAGGGGGTCGTGACTTTATGAGTGACACCATACTTGGTGAGTAAGGTGTCGAAAGCTTTGTTGCAAAAATGTGATCCCCCATCACTTATGATAGCCCTAGGAGTACCAAATCTTGTGAAGATGTTCTTTTTAAAAAATGCCACCATACTTCTTGCTTCATTGTTGGGTAGATCAACAACCTCAACCCATTTAGACACATAATCCATCGCTACCAAGATGTAGGTGTTCCCATAAGATCTTACAAATGGTCCCATGAAATCAATACCCCACACATCAAAAATATCAATTTCCAAGATGGTGGTGAGAGGCATCTCATTTTTCTTTGAAATCCCACCAGCCCTTTGACATTCATCACAACGCTTGACTAGATCATTTGCGTCCTTATAGAGAGTAGGCCAATATAATCCACAACTCAAAACTTGCCTCCGTTCTTGCTCCACCATGGTGACCACCATATGGTGAAGAATGACAAGCCCCAAGAATTTCAACATGTTCCTCCTCCGACACACATCTTCTAATCATGCCATCGATACAAATCAGGAAGAGGTATGGTTCATCCCAATGATAGTTCACGCAATCCCGTTTGAGCTTCTTCCTTTGGTTTGAAGAGAACTCATTCGGTATAATACCACTCACAAGATAATTTGCTAAATCAGTGAACCATAGAATCTCAGTCATTGAAATAGCTAGAAGTTGCTCTCTAGGGAAGGAGCCATTGATTTCAAGGCCGTCATGTGGCCTCCCCTCCTCCTCCAAGCGAGACAAGTGGTCCGCCACTTGGTTTTCACTATTTTTGCGGTCTTGGATGTCTAGATTGAATTCATTCAATAAAATCAACCATCTCATTAATCGAGCCTTTGAATCTTTCTTGCACCTAAGGTACCGAAGTGCCGCATGATTCGTGTGGACAATCACCTTTGTACCCATCACGTACGGGCAAAACTTCTGCATAGCAAAAACAATAGCAAGGAGCTCTTTTTCGGTCACCATATATTTGACTTGGGCATCATTCATGGTCTTACTAGCATAGTAGACCATGAATGATACGTTGGAATATCTTGTTGACACGTTTCCCCAAAACTGCTCCAACCTCCACATCACTAGCGTCACACATGAGCTCAAAAGGTAAGCTTCAATTCGGGGCGGTGATAATAGGAGTAGTTGTTAATTTGAACTTGAGTAATTCAAATTCTTTCATGCAAGACTTATTGAATGGAATTTGGCATATTTTTTCCAAAATATTACACAAGGGGTTCACCACTTTGGAAAAATCCTTGATAAAACGCTGGTAGAACCCCGCATGACCCAAGAAACTCCTCACTCCCTTCACGGATGTTGGAGGTGGAAGTTTATAAATCACCTTTGTTTTCGCCTTGTCGACCTCAATGTCATTCTTTGAAATCTTGTGGCCAAGGAAAATGCCTTCCTCAACCATGAAATGACATTTCTCCTAATTCAACACCAAGTTCATCTCTTCACATCTTGCCAAGACCTTATCCAAATTTGTCAAGAAATCATCAAAGGAATTCCCGACCACCGAAAAGTCATCCATGAAGACTTTAAGGAAATCCTCCACCATGTCCGTGAAGATAGCCATCATACACCTTTGAAAAGTCTCATGTGCATTGCATAAACCAAATGGCATCCATGAGAATGCGAAAGTACCATAAGGACACGTGAAAGTAGTCTTCTCTTGATCCTTCAGAGCAATAAGAATTTGATGTAGCCGGAATACCCATAAAAGAAAAAATAGAAAGCATGACCGGAAAATATATCAAGCATTTGATCTAGGAAGGGGAGTAGGAAATGATCCTTCCTTGTGACTTTGTTGAGCTTGCGATAGTCCATACATACTCTCCACCCGGTGACCGTTCTTGTAGGAATCAACTCATTCTTGTCATTGGTAACCACCGTCATGCCCCTTTTTTTGGGACACATTGCAGCGGAGAAGTCCACGAACTATCGAAAATGGGGTAAACAAGTCCACGAACTATCGGAAATGGGGTAAACAACCCCAACATCTAACCACTTGATGATCTCCTTTTTGACCACCTCTTGCATTGCTTCATTGATCCTCCTTTGATGTTAAATGGAGGGTTTGGAATCCTCCCTCAAATTAATCTTGTGCAAGCAAAATGTGGGGCTTATTTCCCGAATATCCTCCAATGTCCATCCAATAGCTTTATTTGTCCTTTGTAGCACCGCCAATGTAGAGTCTACCTACATGTTAGTCAAGCAAGAGGAAAGAATAACCGGTAAAGTATAATAAGGGCCAAGAAATTCATATCTGAGATGCGGAGGCAATGTCTTTAACTCCAAAGTGGGAGGCTCCTAGATTGAGGGCTTTGTTGTAGGAGTCACTCCGATTTTCAAGATCCAAGGACAATTTGCGAGGTTCATAAGTGTATGACCCCATTCCTTGCAATGAGTTCACACATTCCACATAGTCATCCATCACTTCATCATCAAGGTTAAACAAAACGGCATTCAATGTATCATCAACATTCATCGTGGCACTAGTATCATCAATAATTACATCGGTCACCAAGTCCACAAACGAACACACTTCATTGCTTTTCGGTTGCCTCATAGATTTGCACATATGAAAAACCACTTTTTTTATCACCCACCCGGAAAGTGAGTTCACCGGCTTCCAAATCAACAAGAGCCTTCCCCACAACAAGTAAAGGTCTATCCAGAATAATCGGCACCTCATAGTCCACTTCACAATCAAGAATCACAAAATCCGTCGGGAGAATGAATTTATCAACACGAACCAACAAATCATCAATTATACCCAACGGTCTCTTCATGGTACGATCCGCCATTTGTAATCTCATAGATGTGGGTCTTGATTGCCCAATTACCAAAGTCTTGAAAACCGAATAGGGCATCACATTGATACTTTCCCCAAGATCATAAAGAGATTTAGCAAAATCGGCGCTTCCAATGGTACAAGGGACTGTGAAAGCGCCGAGATCTTCCAATTTAGGAGCCATTGAATGCACAATTGCACCAAATTGATGAGTCATCTTTATAGTTTCACAATTCATCGACCTCTTCTTTGTCACCAAGTCCTTCATAAACTTTGCATAACCAGGCATTTTCTCTAAAGCCTCAACCTATGGCGCACTAATAGATAGACTCTTCATTATGTCAATGAATTTTTTAATTGATTCTCGCTATTTTTCTTGGCAAGCCTTTGAGGGTATGGACGAGGAGGCCTTGGCATTGGTGCCTTAGCCTTTGGCACTACCGGTTCTGGTAGGTCAATAATGTGCTCCCTAGACGGGTTCACTTCCTCTTAAGTCTCCTCCACATTGTCATCAATATAAATTCTTATTCATCATTTGCTTGCACCACATTGTTCGGGATCTCGTCTTATTGTACCACTTTATCATAATCCACAACTTTCCTTTGACTTGAGGTGGGTACATCCCCACTTTTTTCACTCCTTTTAGTAACATCCATGGCATGTCCGTGTTTTTCCCACCCTTTGGGTTCACCACCGTGTCACTTGGTAGTGACTCTTTAGGACGAGTGTTTAAAGCTTGCATGATTTGCCCCAATTGGACTTTCAAATTGCGAATTGAAGTGTTATGAGAGGCTAGTTGAGCATCGGAGTCGGCGTTCTTCTCCATCATTTGTTTGAACATGTTCTCAATCCTCCCCATCTCATTGTTGGAAGATCTTGGACCATGGGAAGGATAAGGAGTGAGTTGTTTCCTCCCCAATATCATTTACTATTGCCACTCCAATTGCCTTGGTTATTTTGACCATTCCAATTTCCTTGATTGCTTTAATTGTTCCAATTCCCTTAGTTGTTACCACCATTCCAATTACCTTGGTTGCTAGAATTCCAATTCCCTTGATTACCATTAGGTCACCATTGTTGTTGATCCGGGCCTTGAGAGTTGTTTCTTTTCCCTTCGAAGCTGTTCACATATTGTACTTCCTCCTCTTTTCATTGTAAGATTTATCTTGATCAAACCCACTATCTTCTTGCACATAATATTCCGCACGGTTTTGCACTGGAGGACCCTTTTGCCCTCTTTTTTTTACCATCATATTAGCTCCCCCCATTGCATTAACTTGCTTAGGACCTTGCACTTGTTGAAGTTGAGCCTTGGCTAATTGATTCATTATGTTGGTCAACTCGAAAATTGCTTGCCTATGATCATGCAATTCTTTATGTAGGTGAATCACATTTGGATCACCTTGAGGAACATTTGCTCTACTTTGCAATGTCGATGAAGTATCCACCATTTCATCTAATATCTCACAGGCTTACACATACGACGTTGTCCTAAAATTTCCACCGGCAAGTTGGTTAACCACGCATTGATTGGTAGTATTGATCCCCCTATAAAAAGTTTGTTGAATCATAGCCTCCGTCATGTCATTGTTTGGTCATTCTTTCACCATAGTTTGGTACCTCTCCCATATCATGCAAAGGCTCATTGGGTTCTTATTTGAATGCTAGAATCTTGTCTCTAAGAGTAGCCATATGACCGGGAGAAAAGAACATGGAAATAAATTTCTCCGCCAATTTATCCCATGTATGGATGGAATGGTTTGGAAAACTTTCTAACCAATCCAAGGATTTCCCCAAGAGAGAAAGGAAATAGCCTCAACCTTAAAGCATCCTCGGAGACGTTTGTCTGTTTACTCTCCCAACAAGTTTCCACAAAACCCTTCAAGTGTTTGTACACATTTTGATTTGGAGCCCTGGTGAAGAATCGTTGTTGCTCTAGCAATATGAGCATAACATTTGTGATTTGAAAGTTTTCCGCCCTAATGCAGGGCGGGACTATGACACTTACATACCCTTCATTCGGCAACACCTGGTGTGGAGCCGCTCTTGGTGGAGGTGAGGGTGGAACGGAAACATTTTCTTGTAGTGGTCGGCCTCGTCTATTTGCTTGAGGTTCAAGAGGAATCTCTTCAACCTGGTCATCTTCCACGTCCACATCCCTCAATGGAATTTTTCCGAGAGGATCATTGTTGTTGAGAGACATTGTTTCACCTACAATTATTTCACCAAAACGATTAGTAACACGGAAGGAAAAGAAGACAATTCACACACAAAACCAAATATATAGCTAAATCTATTTTTAGCTCCCGACAACGGAGCCAAAAATTGATCTCGTCCAAGTCACACCTCTATCCGAGGTTATGAAATGGTCGATTGCAATAACAATACCCAACAAGGAGTCGTGATCGAATCCACTGGGAGCTGAGATGAGAATTAGTGGTATATATTTTGATAGAGCACGTGAAGTATCTAGATTGCACTTCCACAAATATTATTTTGGTTGTACTTCTAAAATTACGCTAAGGATTGCAATTCTAAGAGATAAAACTAGAGAATATTATTTTAGATGTTTTTCAAATACATAAAAAGTCCTAGGGCTATGACCTTCACCTAAGTGTTTGCCTAACTGGTTGTAAACTTTAAAGCTTGTTTTGTTAGTCCGGGTGTATTATAGCTATCAACACTCAAGTACCCACTCAATACCTCTCGGTAAGAGAGTGATTTTGCCCAATTTGTCTTTTTCAAGTCCAAATGGGTATTGAACAAAACAGTTGATGAAATGCTCAAGTCAGGTTTTACAATCTCTAGGTTCAACCTTTTAATTGGGACTATCAATATCTTGATTGTATCCCAAATTCTTGTTAGCCAAGTTTTCCTAGACTAAGTCTCTCTTTCTCAAATAGAGTCCAAGTCAAATAGGCATGAACTAATGTATGCAACCATTAATTCTACAATTAAAAGCAAGAACAAGGCTAAATAATAAACACCCAACCATAAACAAGCCTTAAATCAGATACTCATTAGGTTTACACACTAAGGTTAGGTCACAACCCTAGCTAAAAATCTAGCTACTCATAATAGGTGTAGAAGAAAATAAACAAGAAAAGATGATAAAAATCATATTGCAAGATTAAAAGATTAAAATCCAATGTTAAATCACCAAAGTAAGCTAAAGTTTCCTAAAGAGGTAAGGGAAAAAGGCTACAGGACTTTCAGTATCCAAAACTTGACCTAATTTCGTGAAAGTAGTCTATTTATATAAAGCTAGAATTTTCGGACAAAAATGCCCTTTCAGAGGTTCTACGGCCGTACAATTCCATGTGCGGTCCGCACTTCTCTTCAGTATTGACAGGAGTTGATTATACGGCCGCACAATTCTGGATTGCGACCCATCTCTCATATGTTTCAGTCTGCAAAATTCTTGGTGGGCTGCACAGGGCTCTTCTGCGGACCGCACATTTCCTGAGTGCGTTCGCATAGCTGATTTCTGCAACCGCACAATTATTGTGCGGTCCGCATTTCTTTTTGAGCTTGAAATGAGACTCTCTGAACTTTAGCTCTTGCACAGCTTCTGCGTCCGCACTTTGCACTTGGACTCTGTTAAATTTCCTTCACATTCTCCGTAGATGAAAATCTTCGGTTCGCACTTGAACTTATGTTCCTGATTTTTTGCTCTTGAGTTCAGATGACTCCTGCTTGAGTTGGATTTCATCTTAGTCTCTCATTTTCCAATACTCCTGCAATTAAGAATATTTCATCAGTTTTCGGGAATACAGTTAAACACTTTTGGACTAAAACGAAAGCTAAAAGACGCTAATAAGTGGTGAAAATACCCACTTATCAACTTACATCTAAACAAAATTTATGGTCTCAAATATTCATATTGCCAAAAAAGATCATTCAGGTGATTGAAACAATTTGCAGAAGCTACCTCTGGACAGGAGCTGCAGAATGTTCCAAAAAAGCTCTCATTGCCTGGGAAAAGTTATGCTTGCCTAAGGTTGCTGGTGGATTGAACATAACAAACATTAGTGTATGGAACAAAGAAGCTATTCTAAAGCACTACTGGAGTTTTGGGCGGAAAAAAGATAGACTGTGGATAAAATGGGTCCACACATATTATATAAAGGGGAATACGACAAATGAAGTAAAATAAAAGCAGGCATCCTGGGTTGTGCAAAAGATCTTCAATGCAGGAAAATATATTGAAGAGGCTGGGCTAACAATAGAGGAGATTATGAACAAGTACAAGTTCTCTATAAGGAAAATGTATAAAAACATACGAGGTGAGTATTCCAGAGTTCATTAGAGGAAGCTGATATGTAATGATCAAAGCAGTCCAAGGTGGTCCTTCATTTTATATATGGTTGTGCAGAATAGGCTATTTACTAGAGATATGCACATCAAATGGGAGATGAGAGTAGCCCGATATGCATTTTATGTGAGCAAGAACAGGAAACCACACAACACTTATTCTTCAAATGCAACATAGCATCTAGAATCTAGCAAAAATAACTCACATGGCAGGATGTCAGAGAGCTGCAATGGGATGGTCTGAGGAGATAACATGGGCAATAAATAATGCACGAGGGAAATATGGGAAATCTGAAATATATCGAATGACTTTAGCTGGGAGTATTTACTATATCTGGCAGAAAAGGAACCTAAAACTGTTCCACAACAAACGTAGATTAGAGGATGTGATTGTAAATAATATTATACAAGATATACACTGCAGAGGAAGCAAAGTACCAAGACTAGCAGCACATATGGCAAGCCTAAACTTCTATCCACGAAGCAATAAGGAGAAGGTATAACCAGGGGCAATAAGATACATGATAAGATTTCTGAAGGTTAGAGTTAGTAGACGAGGCTAGAGACGCACACTAAAGCTGGGGCTGCATGTCCAACTTGAGAATGATGACATACTTGTACATAGTATTCAAATAAATAGAAAACTTATTTACCAAAAAAAAAGTTTCTAAAATATGGTGCATGTTAATCATCTGTACTTTTAGTCTAGTTCTTTGCTATTATAATAATCAAGTTTCTTGCCTTTACATTCTAGTTTGATTGGTAGTTTTCTTTTGCTAAGTACAAGAACCTTTTTTTTTAAATAATCTATTTTTAATTGAGTCCTTAAATTATTCATCACTGATTCAATTATCATCAATATATCTTGGTAAATGATAGACTTATCAAAGAACAATTGATTTTATAGCATTACATTGAAAATATAATCGCCAAAATATGTGCTTGGTAGGGTATGTCTCATATTTAAGAAAATACCGATAAATAACCAAAAAAATTAAAAAACCGATAAAAACCGACATAAACCAAATCAGTAAAAAACAAACTTAATTGGTTCAGTTTGATTCTAATATTTTAAAAATCAACTTACTTGTTTTAATTTCTTTTTAAGAAAAAAACAATCAAAATCGAACCATGAACGCCCCTAATCGCAACTGAACCGTGTAATTTGCCCAACTTATACTCATGCTACGTAATATGGAGGTGTATTACAAAAGCAAAACAGCTATTGCACCACTTACCTTTTGACCTTTATATTGCCATTTTTTCGATTTTATTCACATATCCTGCCAAAACTTATTATGCCTAACGATTTTAATGAATTTTATCTTTTACTATTCCTTAATGATTTTGACGAATTTTTGTTTCTTTAACTTGAAGTTTTGTACTACTCTCCCGTTTCACTTTAGATGGGTAATTTGACTTGGTACAGAGTTTAAGAAAAAAAAGAAGAAGAATTTTGAAATTTGTGATCTTAAAAGCAAAAGAGGTAAAAGCTTTGTGGGTTCATGACATTTGTATGGTTATAAAAGCTTCTCATTGAGGGTCAAATGAGTAAAATAAAGAGTTTAAAGTTGAATTATTTTCAAATTTAAAGATGTGTCATTTATTTTGGAACAGACCAAAAAAGAAAATACCCCATCTAATTCAAAACGGGGGGAATAAAAATTGATTCAAAGGGTTTCTACTAATGTCCAATGAGCTAGCTTGAGTTTCATACTAGCCCTTTTACGGACTATAACAACCGATTTTCCATCAAAGTGAGCTTTAATGTTTTGTTGGACTTCTTTACTTGGACCTCAAAAGATTGGCATAGGTGTGTTGAGTAGGAAGCTGTTGGACTTGCCTATTTGTAATTGATTTGAGCCCAATAAGCTGAATCCTTCTTTTGCCCTTTAAAATTGAGAAAAATTCAGAAATACCTACGGAACCAATGATATTAATTTGATATACCCATTAAGAATCACATCCATTAAATAATTACAATAACCATCTATTTAAGCTTCAAAAGCCTGAAAGTTACACCCAATTTTAATGGGGAATTTGCAGTCGTATTCTATATTTGTGCCACCTTTTAACTTGTACCCAAATTTTTAAAATTATTGATTTGGTAGCCGACTGATAACAAATCCGTAATAATACGACAATTATGCCCCTGACAAAAAATATAAAACCTGCATCACGCGTGCGACCTCCTTCGTGAAAAAAGACTCACTCTTCTTTATCAAAAAACCAGAAACTTATCCAGATTCATCTTCAGAATAACACTTGCATGAAGTTGTTTCACCTTGAAGCTAAAACTCCATGCTAATGTAGTATGAAGTTGTTTCATGTTGAAGCTATTAGCGTGAAGTTGTTTCACATTGAAACTAAAACTTCATGCTAATGCATACTGAAGTTATTTGTCCTGCAATCTACAGTTTTGTCATGAGTTTAATCCGAAACATCAGTCTAAACATGCTGAAGTTATTTACTTTATTTGTTAAAACTTTAGAGTAAACATGCTTAAGTTTTTTAGTTCATTTGCGAAAACTTCAGACTAAACTTGCTTAAGTTTTTTAGTTCATTTGCTAAATCTTCAGACTAAATATGCTTATGTTTTTGTCTTGTAGTATATAATTTTCTATTGAGTTTTCGCTAATGCATACTGAAGTTATTTAGTTCATTTGCTAAAACTTCAGACTAAATATGCTTATATTTTTTGTTCATTTGCTAAAACTTCAGACTAAACATGCTTAAGTTTTTGTCTTGCAGTATGTAATTTTCTAATGAGTTTTTGCTAATGCATGCTGAAGTTATTTAGTTCATTTGCTAAACACCCCAAAATATGCTGAAGTTTTGTCATGAGTTTTATCTGAAACTTCAGTCTAAACAAGCTGAAATTTTAATTAATTTATTAAACTTCAGACTAAACATGCATAAGTTTTTGTCCTACAATATGTAATTTCATGATGAGTTTTTTCTAATGCATGCTGAAGTTATTTAGTTCATTTGCTAAAATTTCATACCAAAACATGCTGAAGTTTTGTCTTGTAGTCTACCTTTTATTAAAGAAGGGCAAAATCGCCTTTTTTAAATGCTTTTAACAAAAAAATTTGATACAAATACAAACGAAAAAATAAAATAGCTATAAGTTAAAAAGGGGAGACCAAATAGGTCGCCCTATGCCATTTTTACAATTTTAACTGCCCAAATAGGACCATAACACTCAAAGCAGAAACACGCTCAAAGCAGCCACCAAAACCGGCTTCAAGCTGAATCACACTTAAAGCAACCACCAAAATCACTTCAAATCAAGTTCTAATTCTTATAAGCATTTTCAACAAGTTTTAATAATACCCACCCGAATCTAAAGTCCAAAGAATTATATTAAGCTTTTCAATTTCAAAACTCAAGCTTCTTCAACGATGGGCAAAATTTTGTTTTTCCTCAATTATCAGCCACCCAATTCGGAGTATAACCATTATTTTAGCTTTATACACAAGAAATAACAATCGCATAATACCATTATAGTATATTGTATAGTGTTATAGTCTATTGTTGCAGCATATTGTATATTATTGCATTATGCTATTGTACTATATTATATACCATTATAGTAGTATTTTATTATAGAGTTGTATGTCTTGTACTGTACTATTGCATACTCTTACAATATAGTGTATACTGTAGCAATATACTATTGGATAACTATGTTTCTTCTTCAATTTTCTCCTCTTAAATCAGCTCCCAAAGCAATCAATTTTCAATATGAACTTTTCAAAAGCTCTACAAAGATATTTTATAACACCAATTTCGAATCAAACAACAAAATTTTAAAATAATATTTTAAATTTAAGAGCTTCAAGCTCAACAATGTTTGGTCTTCAAACTCACACAAAAATTCAGATATGAAATTTTAAAAAAAAAAATATTAGAGAGAAAAATCTTTAAATTTTTTATTGCACTAAACAACAATAAGTGCCAAATCCGATCAATCATGGGGTTTGATTGGTCTTCAAACTCACACAAAAATTCAGATCTAGAATTTTAATAAAAGGTTTAAAAATAAAAAATTTTAAAATTTGATTTCACCAAACTACAAAATGTGCCAAATTCGAGTAAATGTGGGGTTTTGGCAGAAAAGCTATAGGTTTTTATGAAAAATGAATGGGTCAAGTGGATTCATACTTCTTTAAAAAGATAAAGCTACAAGTTTCATTTAAAAGGGGAAGGACATCGTTTGGTACGATGTGTAAAATAAATTTGAAGGGGGAAATGAAATGGATAGGACGGGTAGTAGGTTTGCGCCGTATATGTAAAAATTGTAACTTATTTCCAAATGTGAGAAATCAAATAACCTTTAGGGTATGATAGGCATTTAGAGTTATTTCCATTTTAAAATTTGAAATACACTCCACTGACAAGAGACGAAGTGTGTCAATATTTACCAATTAGATCAATAAAACCCAAGTTTTAGATATGAATACTTATTGAATGGACGGACTTCTGTAATATTGCCCGAGTTAATTGCCTCCTAATTACACAAAAAATTGTGTGGCGTGCTCTCGTATAGAGTTAGTGTGACAATCCGACTGGTCATCTAGAGAGTTGTAATCTCGTTTCCCCACTTTCTGCTTCTATTATCTTCCTCTGCAGTTATATGTCTTACCGAGTTGGTTGGAACAGATTCAGATTGAGACACGTACTCTCTTAATTGTAAGTTTAAGCTCGAAATGTCAACTGGATGTAGACTAATATGTAAACGGACTCGGATTCAATTTTTGATGGTTCCGTTAGCTCCATTAGGTGATTTTGAACTTTGAAGCGCATTCGGAATGTGATTTGGAGGTCCGTAGTAGAATTAGGCTTGAATTGAAGAAATTTGGAATTTTGGCGAATTTGACCGGTAGTGAAAATTTTATATCAGAGTCGGATTTGATTTCTGGGAATTGGAATAGGTTCGTGGTGTCATTTATGACTTCTGTTCAAAATGTGAGGTCAATCGGACGTGGTTTGGGTTTCGGCGTCGTTTGTAGGATTTGGAAGTTTAGAAGTTCGTTAGGCTTATTTCCGGGTGTAATTCGTATTTTGATGTTGTTTTGGGTGATTCGAGGTTTCCACTAAGTTCGTAATGGGTTATATGACTTGTTAATATGTTTGATTGAGGTCTCGGGGCCCTCGGGTTGATTTCGGGTGGCTAACGGACCAAGTTTTGGAGTTAGAAGGTTGTTGAGTTTTCTGGTGTTCTGGTGTTTCGCACATGCGGTGGGGAGCCCGTAGGTGCGGACCTACAGAAGCGAAGAGGAGGACGCAAATGCGGGATAGTCCAGGCTGGGCAGGAAGCGTAGGTGCGAGAAAGGTGTGCGCATCTGCGAGCCCGCAAATGTGAGGTTGGCCGCAGCTGCGGAAAAGGGAAGACTTGGACATTTTCGCTGAGACGGACTAAGGGACGGAGAAGTGACTCCACAGGTGCTTGCGAGCCCATTGAGTTTAAGTGAATTCCGCATGTGCGGATATTTTGGCGCAGGAGTGGCTCCGTAGGTGCAGATAAATGACCGCAGATGCGAAAAGTCTGGGCAGAAGGTTTGCGATTTTAGTCTTATTTCAACATTGTAGACTCGGACTTAGGCGATTTTGGAGAAAATTTTCGAGGAGATTATTGAGGTGAGCTTCTTGTACTCATTTTGGATCATAAATCTTGTTTCCCTACTGATTACCCCACCTAATTAGCGAGATTTTGAAGTGAAATTTGGAGGCTTAGGACTTGAGAATTGGATAGTGGATTTTGAGGATTTGGATGACCAAATGGTGTCGGATTTTGATAAATTTAGTATGGTTAGACTAATAGTTGATGGGCTTTCGGGTTTTTTGACTTTTTGATGGATTTTGAGACGTGGGCCCGGGTTCCAGGTTGAGTCTATTTCGGATTTTGGTTTAGAATTTCATTATTTTCTTATGAATTGATTCCTTTAGCCTATATTGATCATCTCGTACTGCTTGTGTCTAGATTCAGGGTATTTGGATACTGGTTCGAGGGGCAAGGGTTTTTCGGAGTAGGATTTCTGCGCAGTTAAGGTAAGTAACAATCTTAAATCTGGTCCTGAGGGGTTGCTGAGGGTTGAGTGGAGCGGATCTATAGACTATGTTCCCAGTAGAGTGATTTCATACTTGAAGGCTCAACAGATGGTTGAGAAGGGTTGTCTATCTATTTGGCCTTTGTGAGAGATGTTAGTGTAGAGGCCCCTGCTATTGATTCTGTTCCGGTGGTGCGCGATTTCCGAATGTGTTTTCTGCAGACCTGCCGGGCATGCCGCCTGATAGGGATATTGACTTCGGTATTGATTTGATGACGGGCACTCAGCCCATTTCTATTCTACCGTATCGTATGGCACCGATGGAGTTGAAGGAGTTGAAGGAACAACTTCAGGAACTCCTTGATAAAGGGTTTATTTGGTCTAGTGTGTCACCTTGGGGTGCACCAGTTCTATTTATAAATAAGATGAATAGTACTATGAGAATGTGCATTGATTACAAGCAGTTGAACAAGGTCATAATCAAGAATAAGTATCCTTTGTCACGTATTGATGATCTATTTGACCATCTTCAGGGAGTGAGGGTGTTCTCCAAGATTGATTTGAGGTCAGGGTATCACCATCTTAAGATTCGGGACTCAGATATTCTTAAGACAGCTTGCAGGACCTGATATGTCCATTATGAGTTTCTTGAGATGTCTTTTGGGTTGACCAACGCCCCAACAACATTCATGCATTTGACGAACAATGCGTTTCGGCTTTATCTTGACTCATTCGTTATTGTATTCATTAATGACATCCCGGTGTACTCTAGTAGCCAGGAGGAGATGCCAAGCATCTGAGGATTGTGTTGCAGCAGTTGAGGGAGGAGAAGCTTTATGCAAAGTTCTCCAAGTGTGAGTTTTGTCTCAGTTCGGTAGCGTTCGTGGGGCACGTGGTGTCCAGTGAGGGTATTCAGGTGGATCTGAAGAAGATAGAGGCGGTTCAGAGTTGGCCCAGACCATCCTCAGCCACCGAGATTCGGAGTTTTCTTGGTTTGGCTGGCTATTACCGCCATTTTGTGGAGGGTTTATCATTTATTGCATCTCCCTTGACCAAATTGACCCAAAAGGGTGCTCCATTCAAGTGGTTGGATGAGTGCGAAGAGAGCTTTCAGAAGCTAAAGACTGCTTTGACCACGACTCTAGTTCTAGTTCTTCCATCACCTTTTGGTTCTTACACAATATATTGTGATGCCTCGCAGATCGGTATTGGGTGTGTTCTGACGCAGCAGGGTAGAGTGACTGCTTATGCTTCACTCCAGTCGATGACCCATGAGAAGAACTATCTACCTTGAGTTAGCATCTATTGTTCATGCCTTGAAGATTTTGTGACACTATTTATACGACGTGCATTGTGATATTTACACTGATCACTGGAGTTTGCAGCATATGTTCAAGCAGAAGGATCTTAACTTGCATCAGCGGAGGTGGTTGGAGCTTCTTAAGGACTATGATATCACCATTTTGTACCATCCCGAGAAGGCCAATGTGGTGGCCAATTCCTTGAGTCGTCGGTCGGAGAGTTTGGGGAGCTTAGCATATCTTCCAGCCGCAGAGAGGCCATTGGTGTTGGATGTTCAGGCCTTAGCTAGTCAGTTTGTCATATTGGATATTTCTGAGCTGAGTTGAGTATTGGCTTACGTGGTCTCTCGGTCTTCTCTTTATGATCGTATCAGGAAGCGTAAGTATGATGACCCCCATTTGCTTGTCCTCAAAGACAGGGTTCAGCGAGGTGATGCTAGAGATGTGACTATGGGCGATGATGAGGTGTTGAGGATGCAGGGCCGGATATATGTGCCCAATGTAAATGGGCTATGAGAGTTGATTCTTGAGGAGGCCCACAGCTCGAGGTACTCCATCTATCCGGGTGACGTGAAGATGTACCAGGATTTGAGACAGCACTATTGGTGGAGGAGCATGAAGAAATATATAGTTGGGTTTGTAGCTCAATGTCTCAATTGTCAGCAAGTAAAGTATGAGTATCAGAGACCAGGTGGCTTGCTTAAGAAGTTAGAGATTCCAGAGTAGAAGTGGGAGTGGATCACTATGGATTTTGTTGTTGGACTCCTACAGATACAGTAGAGGTTTGATGCAGTTTGGGTGATTGTGCATAGGCTGACCAAGTCATCTAATTTCATTCCTCTGATGACTACCTATTCTTCCGAGCAGCTGGCTCGAGTGTATATTCGCAGGATCGTCAGGCTTCATGGCGTACCAGGCGATCCGTCTCACGTGTTGGATTTCAGCTCAATCCAGCTGGACCAAGATCTATCTTATGTTGAGGAGCCAGAGGCTATTTTGGATAGACAGGTTCGAAAGTTGAGGTTGAAGAACATTGCTTCTATGAAGGTTCAGGGGAGGGGTCAGCAGGTCGAGGAGGCGACGTGGGAGACCGAGCATGATATGCGCAGCAGTTACCCTCATCTTTTCACCACCTCAGGTATGTCTCTATACTCGTTCGAGGACGAACGTTTGTTTAAGGGGGAGGATGTGACGACCCGGCCGATCGTCTCGATAGTTGTAGCCCCATTTCCCTATTTTCTGCTTCTATTGTGTTTTTCTGCTGTTATATTTCTTACCGGGTTAGTTGGTTTAGGTCAGGAGTCATGTTAGAGTGAATTGATACACTTAGTCTCTTAATTGGAAGCTTAACTTGGAAAAGTCGACCGGATGTTGACTTATGTGTAAACGGCCTTGGATTTGAATTTTGATGGTTCGGTTAGCTCCGTTAGGTGATTTTGGACTTATTAGCGCGTCCGGAATGTGATTTGGAGGTCCGTAGTAGAATTATGCTTGAATTGACGAAAGTTGGAATTTTGGCGAATTTGGTAGAAATTTTGACATCAGAGTGGGATTTGATTTCTAGGAATTGGATTAGGTTTGTGATTTCATTTATGACTTGTGTGCAAAATTTGAGATCAATCGGACGTGGTTTGATTGGTTTCAGTATCGTTTGTAGGATTTGGAAGTTTAGAAGTTCTTTAGGCTTGAATCCGGGCATAATCCGTGTTTTGATGTTGTTTTGGGTGATTCGAGGGTTCGACTAAGTTCGTAATGGGTTATGACTTGTTGGTATGTTTGGTTGAGGTCCGGAGGTCTCGAGTTGATTTCAGATGGTTAACGACCAAGTTTTGGAGTTAGAAGGTTGCTGAATTTTCTGTCGTTCTGGTGTTTCAGACCTGCGGTGGGGAGCCCGCAGGTGCGGACTCGCAGAAGTGAAGAGGAGGACGTAGATGCGGGAAAGGCCAAGCTGGACAGGAAGCGCATGTGCGAGAAAGGTGGGCGCATCTGCGAGCCCGCAAATGCGAGGTTGGGCCGCAAATGCGGAAAGGAATGACTTGGTCATTTTCGTAGAAGCGGACGAAGGGCCGCAGAAGCGATTCCTTAGGTACGAGACCTGGAGCGTAGGTGCGAGCCCAGTGAGTTTAACTGAATTCTGCAGGTGCGGATCTTTTGGCACATGAGCTACTCCGCAAATGCGGATAAATGGCCGCAGGTGCGAAAAGTCTGGGTAGAAAGTTTAAAATCAAGCGTTCACGATTTTAGTCTTATTTCAACATTTTGGACTCGGACTTGGCGATTTTGGAGAAGATTTTCGAGGAGATTATTAAGTTAAGCTTCTTGTACTCGTTTTGGATCATAAATCTTGTTTCCCCACTGATTATCCCACCTAATTAGCGAGATTTTGAAGAGAACTTTGGGGGTTTAGGGCTTGAGAATTGGAGAGTGAATTTTGGGGATTTGGATGACCAAATGGTGTTAGATTTTGATAAATTTAGTATTGTTAGACTCGTGAGTGGATGAGTTTCTGGGTTTTGTGACTTTTGTCGGATTTTGAGACATGGGCCCGGGGGGGCCAGGTTGATCCTATTTCGGATTTTGGTTTAGAATTTCATGTTTTTCTTATGGAATAGATTCCTTTAGTCTATATTGATCATCTCGTACTGTTTATGGCTAGATTCGGGGAATTTGGAGACTGATTTGAGGGGTAAGGGCATTTTGGAGTAGGATTTCTGTGCAGTTGAGGTAAGTAACAGTCTTAAATCTGGTCCTGAGGGTATGAAACCCCAAAGTTTTGTATGATGTGACTATTTGAAGGTGACGCATATTCTAGGTGACGGGCGTTGATCACGCTCAACTATGGCTAATAAAATACTAAACGGGCATTGCAAATATAATCCGGGGTATTATGCCCAGAGTCGATCCC
>ML320235.1:0-10541 GCA_005239505.1 Nicotiana paniculata
TATGGCCCGACTACCAGAGAGATTACTCTCAATGTGGCCCGACTACTGGAGATATTACTCTCAGTGTGGCCCAACTATCAGAGATATTTCTCGCGATGCGACCCGACTATCGGAGGCCATTTCATCCATTCAGGCCTTTGTGTTCATTATAATATTTGGATTTTGATGACCTTTTTTTTTTTTTTGCAGCCCGAAGAGATGGCAAATTTCAGAGACTATACTTCACCTTCCTCCAAACTTATATATCTCCTAATCGAGACTGAAGATGACATAGAACAAACTAAGCTTTTGGTTCACACCCCACAAGTTGGCCGGTATGCAGCCTTATGGCCTTCTTTGAGGAACTCCCTTTATGTAGAAAACTAGACTTTGGAGCATAAGCCAAATTCTAATCCATTGTCCAAGATGTGGTCTCTCCAAGCTCCAATCCATCGCCACGTAAACATTTCTAGAACCTTTCCAAACTTAGGACGTCGCATAATTCAAGGCGAAGTACGTTGGGGAAACACAACAATAATTGAGGGCGAGTATTGTCATATTCCAGGATATTGGGAATGGGATGAAGATGTACTTGGTGGAAGCCAACAAAGCCTGAGTACAACAAAGATTTATGATGCTGTCTATGCCTCAATTTTCACTTATGATCAAAACTCGAACATCTTGCAAGCATTTTGTGAGGCTTGGTGCCCCAAGACGAACACGCTTCTTACATCAATTGGAGAACTATCTATCTCTCTTTGGGACTTACATATCCTTGGAGGTCTGCCCATTGTGGGTTCTCCATATGAAAAAATGGTACCTGAGACAAGAGAACTCATTGGTTTGGACGAAAAACATATAAGCTTTATCCCCCGATCTTGCGAGTATTTATTTGCTGCCTTTCATCATCTTAAGGAAGGTACGGGTGCTAACCATAAGGTCTCTTTCAGCAAGTGGACAAATTTTTGGTATAACAAAACTTTGATATATAAACCTGCCCCACTGCGAAAGGAAAAGAAATTTGTGCGCTTAAAGTCGACGCATAATCCTAACGGAATTATTCCCGAGACAACGAGGTGGTCGAGTGATCAAGAAATTATATTCTCCAGGCTTAGGGTGAGGGCTGACAAGAAAGATGAAACATATGTAGCAGCATTCTTATCAATTTGGCTATGTGCCTTTTTGTCTCCCAAGGCAGAAAACTCCATTCGTCCCGAGACTTTTAAGATGGCAAGCACGATGGCAGGCGGGCGAAAGATTAGCCTTGCGATCCCAGTTTTGGCGAGTATTTATCATGGTTTGAATAAGATTTCGTGTTCTTCTCAACTTGATCAGGTCAAAGTTTGTTTTCCCATTCATTATGTTTACGGCTGGCTTGCACATTACCTCAAAACCCATTATCCGCTTGCTAAGGGTCCGTCTGTCCCTTTGATGGTAGCATACTTAGGAGAGGGAGCTGCGAGGTACTTTGACGAGAAGGATGCGAGAAAACGCATCCACACTAGGGAGGATATAGTTTGGACACCAACAATGTTAACCAATTCTCGTCCTTATTATTATGTGGATAACGATGCCCCTCAAGAGTTGGAGTCAAATTACTTCATGAGCTTACGTTTTAATTACCTCCCTTTGAGGTATGGTAACTCATTCATCATCGAGCCATATAGCCCGCATCGGTTTGGTCGTCAATTTGGGTTTTACCAGAACGTACCCGATTTTTTGGAGAATGATATCCGTAACGCATCTCTAGATGAAGGACTTAGATTTTGGAGGATTTTCACATTGTATCGGTCTATGTCACGTGCAGTTTTTCCCCCAACATGGGATCCTGTGGAGACGCCTTTCTCCACCAATTATATGTCTTGGTGGGAGAAAGCGCATGGGAAGTTTCTCAAGAATAATCTACAAGCTTTGGTAGACAATGTTGGGCTAAAGTCTACTACTTCTTTAGGAGGTGAAGATCAAGGTGTTGGAAGGACGCTCCCAAAAGTTAAAGAGCCACGTACTCCAAACCCAAAAGTAGCTACACAACATAAGAAAAGGAAGACTAAATCCTCAAAGGCGGCTTTGAAAGAGGTGGTGTGCACTTCAACGAATTTGGAGAAGCACCCTTCAGTTGTTCCATTTAGCATGAAATCCTCAAGATGCAAGCCAGAGTACCAATGAAGATCAAAACTGGAAAAGGAAACGGCCTAACCCAATAGAGATCGTAGAGGTTCCAAGTGTTGATAGTCCCTCAAGAATGCCTACAGCTTGTAACAAGGAGGTAAAAAATACAATCACCTTGCCCTTTTTTTTTTTTTACCAAACGAATGGCTCTACTAAAAAATATTAACTTTCTTTGCCTTTCCCTTATGCAGTTAAATGCCATTGGGCATCCGGTGGTATCCCCGCATGATAAGCCGCAAGTGAGCAACGAATCTATTGGAGGGCCTACATCTAAAGTGAAGTCATCTTCAAAGGCGTCATCTCTTCCTCATGACAGATCCCTAAACCAACCAACTCTAAACGAGATAATTTGCATCCCACTGATGACAAATATAGCAGTATCTATTTTTGAAGGAAAAAGAATTGTCTTTAATCGCAAAAAGGAATTCGTCTTGGGACTTTAGGAGGATAGTTGCAATAGACTCTCCAAAACTCATACATAACTGCTCTCATCTTATAGGGAGCAAATCGCTGAGATTTTCAAGGATATGAAGAAGACGAATATTTTGGATCTTTCTCCATTAGAGAGTTTACTGGATTCTCTTTTTGAGCTTGCCGCGTCATAAGACCAAGAGCGATCCAATATGGCTGATAAGACCAGTGCAGATGAGAAACTAGATCTGATTTTTAAAGCTAAAGAGCGCCTTGAGTCGTTCAAACTTGAAGCAAGTGAGAAAGTCAAGAAAGTTTCCTCTAGTGACAAGAAACTGAAGAGAGTCATGAAGAAGTTGCAGACACTACAACAAGAGAGGGAGAACCTTGAAGGTGTTATAGAAGCGACTCAAAAGGAGGTTGAAGAGATTCAGACAAAAATTTTAGTTGCCGAGACTGAGGTCTCTTTATATGACAACGTAAATTTGCTGATTGATGAAGATTCGGCCAATTTGGAGGAGAAGAAGAAGAACCTGGAGACTAGCTGTCAAGAATTGATCAACTACAAGTTTTGTAGATTAGGCTATTAGCATTATCTCCCCTTTAATATTCATGTTAGATTGACCTAGTGGATATTTATTTCATCTTAAATAAGATTTCTTCTCTTTTGCTTTACATTGCCCGACATTTATCTTGGTCGCATAATTTTCAGCTTTTCGTACTCAAAACGAAAGATTCATATTTCATCGTAGGATAGTCCATAACGAACCGTTTGATTTCTCGAAAATTAGACTTCATTATCTAAAAAAATATCCAAAACTTAGAATCAAACACCTTCAGAATCTACCCAGATAATATTTTGAAACCAACTTTAGATTTCACCCCGTTGAAAATTTCAGATTTGCGCAGTCTTGTTAAAAAAATCATATCTTGGTGTAGAAAAGTCAAAATCATGAACCGTTTGATTTTTTAAAATATTAACTTGCACATATATGACATATCCAAAATTCAAGATCTAATTACTTAAGGATAGAATCAGATAATGGTTCGAAATCAATATTAAATTCTGATGAGGCGACGATTTCAGATTTGTACAACTTCACCAAAACTTTTGTATCTTGCCGTAGGAACATCGAAATCATGAACAGTTTGATCTATTGAAAACTTAACTTTCAAATATATAACATATCCAAAATTCAAAATTTAATGAATTAAGGATAGTTTCAGATAATATTTTGAAGTTAATAATAAATCCTGCCACGGTGACGGTTTCAGATTTGCACGACTTCACCAAAACTTTTGTATCTTGCCGTAGGAACGTCGAAATCACTAACCGTTTGATCTATTGAAAACTTAACTTTCAAATACATAACATATCCAAAATAAGAAATTTAATACCTTAAGTATAATTTCAGATAATATTTTGAAGTCAATACTAAATTCGGCCACGGTGACGGTTTTAGATTTGCACGACTTCACCAAAAATTTTGTATCTTGGTATGGGATCCTTGAGATTGTAAGACCTTATTGTCAAAAATTGAGATTCAAGAGCTTCGTTCTCACCAAATATCTTGGGTCCAGGTCTCTCTGAATTTTAAATGTCATGAAGGTAGACCATAATAACTTGAAGGTGTGGCAAACGTGAAGGCATAACGGATTTCCAAACTTCAATGCAAATGCTTGGCATCCCCTTTAAAAGATATTAATCATTTCATTTCAGACACCAATTTAGTATCCCCCTTTAAATCAAATGGGATCCAAAGTTTAACAGAAGCATGGCGTCCCAGCTCGATTTTCAAATACTGATTGAATGAATTACATTCCATCGTACTTCATTCGGACAACGATTGAGGGATTATGTATCTTTTGAATTTATACGACTGAACTCAGAATGAAACTCAAGCTGCTTACGTACCTCGGTGAAGAGGATCAAGTCATACCGTAGTTCAGAATGGGTAGGAAGTTTTTTTGTTTTTTTTTGTTTGTTTTTTTTATGTCCTAACTTTTGCCTAGTCCGCCTCTTTCGAGGTTTTCAGCCTAGCGGACCTTTTTTTTTTATGTCCTAACTTTTGCCTAGGCCGCCTCTTTCGAGGTTTTCAACCTAGCGGACCTTTTTTTTTTATGTCCTAACTTTTGCCTAGGCCGCCTCTTTCGAGGTTTTCAACCTAGCGGACCTTTTTTTTTTGGGTCGTACATAGTTTAGACTCTTGCGGGCCAGGAGTAACATGCAGTTTATGCTCATGCGTTAAGGAGCGTTGCAACTTCAAGGATAATACTTCTTCAAAAACTTGCCATTGATAGGGCCGATTCTCACGCCATCTGCATCAACCAGCTTGTAAGCCCCACTTGAATAAGTTTCTTTCATGACATACGGCCCATCCCATTTTGAAGTGAACTTCCGTACAGGTTTATGAGAAGTGATAATGGGTCTTCTTATGGCAAGGACTTGATCTCCTACTTGAAAGGATCTCGGGCGAACTCTTTTATTGAAGGCACGATATAACCGAGCTTGATAGCATTCAAGACTCTATTGGGCCTCCAACCTCTTCTCATCAAGAGTCTCTTACTCTGCTAATCAAAGTTGAGCGTTTTCTTCATCAGTGATCCCTTCTTGAATAGCTAGTCGTAATGAAGGTATTTGATGCTCAAGTGGCAAGACGGATTCGACTCCATAAACGAGTGAATACGGAGTTGCTTGTGTTGGCGTGCGGTGAGTCGTCCTATATGCCCATAGAGCTTCTTCCATACGGTCATTCCAATCTCGTTTGGATTTGGAGACGACTTTCTTCAGCAGGTTGCATAAAGTTTTGTTGAATGCCTCAGCTAGGCCATTGGCGGCAGCATTGTACATCGAAGAGTTACGTTGCTTGAAGCCAAAGAGATCACAAATCTTGTTCATCAACCTATTGTCGAATGGCTTTCCATTATCCGTTATTATGTAACGAGGAATGCCAAACCGATAGATTATGTTTACTCAGATTAAACTTGCAACATTTTCCTTCTTTACCTCCTTAAGAGCAATAGCTTCTGCCCATTTTGAGAAGTAGTCAGTTGCAGCCAAGATGTATAAGTGCCCACCAGAAGACTTCGGCAGTGGTCCCACAACATCCAATCCCCAAGCGTCAAACGGCCAGGATGCAACAGTCGGGTGCAACACTTCAGGAGGTTGATGAATAAAATTCGCATGGAATTGACAAGCCTTGCATCTTCGAGCGTAGTCCAAGCAGTCTTTTACCATCGTTGGCCAATAGTATCCCATCCTTTTTATATGGAAGTGGAGCTTTGGTCCAGACTGGTGCGACCCACATACCCTAGAATGTGCCTCTTGCAAAGCTTGGAGTGCTTCTTCTTCCCCTAAGCATCGCAAGAGTACTCCCTCGAATGACCTTCTGTATAGAGTGTCTTTGTAGTAAAGGAAGCAAGGTGCATGACGACGAATTTCAGTCCTTCTCCTCGGATTTTCTGGAAGTATCCCATAACACAAGTAGTCGACAATGGGTTGTCGCCATTCTTCTTTCTCAACTTCAGAAACAACGACAAGATGCTTGAGTTTATTTTATTCACCTTCAACCTCATTTAGTGGCGGTACTACCCATTTTTGGCAGACAGTAAGTTGCGCTTGATCAGGCAAGGTTAACGATGAAGCTAAGGCAGCTAAAGCATCAGCCTTCTTATTTTCTTTCCTTGGCACATGTTGAATAGTCACGTCATCGAGCCACCCCATTAACTTTTTAGCGTAATTATGATATGGGCGTGGTTCAGGCTTCTTAACCTCGTAACTACCCAAAAGTTGATTGACCACTAACTGGGAGTTGCCAAAGACTTGTAACTGCAATTGCTTCATATCAACGACCATTTCAAGCCCAAGTATTAATGCTTGATACTCAACAACATTGTTGGAACAGAGTTGCGTCAAGGTGAAAGAGTAAGGCAAGACTTCACCTTGGGAAGTGATAAATACTACGCCAGCATCAGCTCCCCCGCGATGCGCAGCACCATCAAAGTACATCTTCCATGGAGGTTGAACTTCAACGACCATTGCGTCCTCATCAGGTAGTTCGTCAGTTAGCTCCCAGTCATCAGGTATCGGATGATCTGCCAAGAAGTCTGCCAATGCTTGTCCTTTTACAGCCTTTTGAGGGATGTACAAGATCTCGAATTGTTGAAATTGGAGATACCATCTCGCTAGTCTATCACTAAGAACAGGTTTTGACATCACGAACTTGATGGGATTTGCTTTGGAAACAAGACGGACAACATCAGCTTGAAAGTAGTGCTTCAACTTTTGAATTGAGTAGACTAGCGCCAAACACAGCTTTTCAATTGGCGAATAATTCAGCTCATTTGGTGTCATCATCCTGCTCAAGTAGTAAAGGGAGTTTTCTTTCCCCTCACTATTTTCTTGGGCCAACAATGCTCCAACAGACCTTTCTTGCGCCGCAATGTATAGTATCAATGGCTTTCCAGGTATAGGAGCTGCTAAAACTGGAGGCTTCATCAAGTAGGCTTTGATACTTTCGAAAGCGTTGCTAGAAGCTTGGTCCCACTTGAAAGGAACGCCTTTCTTCATGAGGCGACTAAATGGTTGGCACCTTCCAGCTAAGTTCGAGATGAATCTCCTAAGGTATGCTAGCTTTCCTTGCAGACTTTTCAATTCATGAATATGCTGAGGCTCGGGCATTTTCAAAATAGCATCCACTTTGGCTTGATCAGTTTCGATCCCTCGATGTCGGACAATGAAACCAAGGAACTTTCCAGAAGTAACTCCAAAGGCACATTTCAATGGGTTCATCCTAAGTTGGTACCTCCGGAGCAACTCAAATACCATTCTCAAGTCTTTCAAGTGGTCGCCCTTCTTTCTTGATTTTACCACCAAGTCGTCAACATAGCATTCGACATTCTTGTGGAGAAGATGGTCGAAAATATTCTGCATAGCCCTTTGGTACTTAGCACCTGCGTTCTTCAAGCCAAAAGACATCACCTTGTAGCATTAAATACCCTTGGGGGTGCGGAATGCAGTAAGCTCTTCATCTTTTGGTTCCATGCGGATTTGGTTATAGCCCGACGAACCGTCCATGAAAGACATTGCTTCGTAACCAATAGTAGCATCGGTCATCAGCTCTGGGATAGGAAGCGGGAATTCATCTTTGGGACACGCATTGTTGAGATCCCTGAAGTCAACACATACTCGAATCTGGCCATTCTTCTTCCTTACAGGAACAATACTTGAAACCCATGTTGGGTATTTAACCTCCCGAATAAATCCCGCTTCAATGAGTTTGTTAACTTCGGTTTCAATCAGGGGAACCAAGTCCGGCCTAAAGCGCCTTTGAGCTTGCTTAACAGGACGAGCGCCATTCTTGACTGCAAGGAAATGGACTGCCACCTTAGGGTCCAAGCCAGGCATTTCTTTGTAATTCCAAGCAAATACATCCCTAAACTCCTTGAGTAACTCAATATAAGTGATTTCTTCGTCAACCTCTAGTAAAGCATTTAGGTAGGTGGGTCTTGGTTCTTCATCGATGCCAAGGTTAACTTCTTTTAAAGAATCAACAGTTGCTTTCACCCCTTCTTCAAGTGCCGGGGGAGCATCTTTCGCATCTTCATTTTCTTGACGGTCCCCATCGTTGAAGGATATGTGATAACACGATGAAACATCGTCCAATTTCTCATCATCCTCTATTAGAGATAAAACACCATGCTCACTTTGTGCAGTAACATGATACGAAGAACCCACATTTTCTTCGTCTTCATCACGTTCTTTAGTGTATACCACAATGTATGGCTTCACCTTCAGTACTTCATCACACGAAACCATGACTTCTGTTTGCCGCCTCATTCTAGAAGGAACCAAACTTTGGAAATCTTTAGAGACCCTCTGAATTTTGGTCAAAGCGGGTGTTCTTGTATTTTGATAATTTTTTTGGAACTTATTCACCTTCTTCAATGGACCCAATCTCTCAAATACGGAAGTCCTCACAGTTGATTTTCCAAGTCTGTCAAAAACAGAAAGCCTGTTAGAAGCGGCAGATTCGTTTTCTACAGTGATGTGATTGCTACTCGCCCTTCTGATGGAGATGCGCACTAGTGACAGTTGCTTGTATCCCAAACCTTCGTGTGGTTGCCTCGTTGCAGCTTCCTATAGGAGCTTCCCTAACTTTGACAGCTCATCGGGATTGTATCCAGCTTTTGCAAATAGCTTATAAGTGTTAGGATCAAAGCCTTCATCTGTTCGCTTTATAGGGAGTGTCACATTCTGCAAACGATTTTGAGCCACAAACCCTGCAAGCGGCTTCGATGACAACTTCACTGCCTCAATTCGTTTCATCGGAAGAGTTAACTCCTTTAGTGTGTTGGTTTGGAGATTAGATGATTCTCCCTCGTCTTTCTTCCTTTTAGGGACATATTGGATCTTAGGACTTACTTTATTTCCATAAGATGCATTATCCTCTCTATGAGATTTATTCACATTAGGTTGTACCTCCTCAGTAACGGCTTTGGCTTTACCAATAGTCACCTCAGTTCTTTTGGTTATGGGCTCGCCATTCTTGCTTTTCATGCCATCATCAACCTTTAGCTCCTTCACAATGCGGTTCTTCAAGTAGAACTTTGCATCGGCAAAGTGTGACTCTGCCTCGGTGAATGGCTCATCATCAGCAACTATCTTCTTCTCGACTTCACACTCGTAGTATTTTAAAAATTGATGGTTGGTAGATGGAACTACTTTATTCTCATGTATCCAAGGCCTTCCAAGAAAAACATTGTATGAAGTCTTCGCATCAATCACATGCAGCCATGCACTTGATTGCATACCTTCAATAATGATTCCCAGCCTGATCGAGCCTATGGCTCTTTGCCCCCCTTGGTTGAATCCTTGGATCGTCACACGGTTTTCTGAGAGTTTGTTCATGGGAATACCAAGTTGTTTCACAGTGTGAATTGGCAAAATCTTCACTGAGGATCCTCCATCAAGGAAAATTCGATTTACCCTTTCATCATGCATATAGCCAACCAGGTACAATGGGCGGTTATGAGGAGTGTCACCTAGCAGAAGATCGTCACTTTTGAATGTGACTTTTTCCTCACAAGCATCGACTTCTTGAGTAGTGGAGTCGATGAGATTTTCCGAAGATGGTGCCGACGGTAGGTCATCACTCCTTTCTTTCCCTTCGTCAGTATGGCAACAAGAGGCATCAATACCCTCATGGGAAAGCTTCGTGCAGAACCAACTTGATAAAAACTCCTCCAAGGTCACTGGATGTCGTGGCTTTTGAGGGTGGTGCACCTCCACTTTCGCTTTCTTTACGTGCTTAACTGGGTTCCATCTCCTAGGTCTTTTCACCATTATCTTCCTCGTTGGTTGTTCCATTGATCCTTTTCGTNCGTGGGTCCCTTTTGTGGCGCCTACGACGAGTCACCAGCGTCCAACCTTCATCATCCTCAAGTTGGCCGTCTTCAACCTTGTAGTTCTCCAGTAATTCTTCATATTTACTTTCTTTTGAACTACATAATTCGTATGGATTGAATGAGCCAAATATGATAGAGACTTGGTATGTGCTCGCTTTCTCATCTTCAAGCACGATCTTCTTTTCACGATCCAAGTCCATAACTTTGTTCTTGAAGACAAAGCACTTCTCCAGAGGGTGGCTCACAAGTCGATGATATTTGCAGTAATTTGTGTCATCGATTTTCTCAGCTTTATTTGGTCGCTTCTTCTCTGGAAGCTCAATGAGATTTAACTCGAGGACTTCTTCAAAAATGGTCGGCACATCAGAATCTAGAAATGGGTACTCTTTCTCTTGCATTTCTTTTTGAGTCAACTTTCCACTTGGCTTATCTTGAAACGAAGTGGATTTCATATTCTGCTTCTTGCTCACCTTCGTCGCGAACTTCACAGGTGATGTGTTGACATTCATAGATTCTTTATTTTCGGATCTCGGTACAAACTTGCTCCATTTTCTGACTTCTTGCTTGTCGTTCCC
>ML320236.1:0-29488 GCA_005239505.1 Nicotiana paniculata
TATTTTGTTAAGTCGTTGCCTTTTACTCCAGTAGTGAAAGTAGTCACATGATCACGTGGGTCATTTGTTCCATCATATTTGGGAACGTTAGGCATTTTAAACTTCTTGGGTATAGGCAAGGGTGTCGCACTTGGCTTCCAAGGTTGTTGAGAATACATATCAACATCAATGCCTTTGATAATAGGCGGTACTCCAGGAATTTGTTCGATGCGATCGTTCTGCTCCTTCATCTGTTTCTGCATGGTTAGCAGTAAATTTTGTAATTCTCAGTTATTAGGTATACCTGTTCTCGCTTCGAGAGATTCATTAGGAGTATCTCCCCTTCCTGAGTTTGCCAACCCAGATTGAGGATTTTCCATGGTGATGGTATTATTGGGGAGTGGTGTCGGTGGTGCAGGTAACGCTGCCGGTAATCCCCTCACAAATTCTTGCAAATCTTGGCTCACATACTCTGCAATCATTTTCTTTACTCGATCTTGTTCCACCATTTGATCATTATTATCATTGGATTTATTGGATCTTTCTGGGGATTGTTTCCTTGAACCACGTGGAGTTCTGGAAGGTGATAGAACTGGGGTTCCATTCCTTTGCTGGTTGTTGTCGGTTGAGTTCGATATAGTTAAGAGGATATCGTTTGAAAAGCAAACAAAGATTATTAGATTCCCGGTAACGGAACCAATTTGTTTAACCAAAGAATTAGATCCTTTGACCAAAGCTATTTTTAGGATGAACTCGGGTTACTGATAATCAAGGAAATAAAGAGAAACAAATGATAGACAATATTTCAGAAATATAAAAAAGCACAGTAGATTGTATTCGAAAATCAGATGTCCCTTTACAAGCTGTATTCCCGTCCCTTATATAGGAGATTCCTTGATATAACATAAAACTCTTGCTATGATTGCCCATTAATGACTAATTATGACATTAATGGGGCGTTACAAAGGCTAACGGTAATTGGGGTACGGTTACATAACATATGAGTAATCAATTGTGGGTCCTGGAATCTGCCTGTAGCTTTGTCCAGATTCATTCTGACCGTGTCTCTTCCCTGTCTTGATCAGGTTGAGTTTTCTGTGGCTGATGGACTCGATGGTTTATTGATCTGTGCCTCTTTGTTCTGTATCTCTTTATAGAATCACGTCCAGCTGTCATATTTGTTTTGGTCCACGTATCCGGCTGAGTTGTCTAGAATCAGCTAACGTGTGAGACTCTTTTTACAAATACAATATCTCCAACCTTCTTTGGGGATCCATATTTGTGCACTGTGATGAAACAATTAAATCACATAGCACACCCATATTTCTAGATGGAAATTATTTAGTTCCTGACTTGAACCAATTGTGATAGGGAGAATTTATCATAACTTGTTGGCAAGATGCATACAAATGTTGTTGTATATTAAATATTACATCTCATACCATATTTATTTATGAGAGTTTTTTCTTTCATAACCGATGATTTTGCTATAATTGGAGGCATACAATTTCTAATAAACCAACATTATCAAGAAAAATCATCATAGTTTATATTCTCGAAATGTGCTCTAATAATTGAGCATGCAAACTTGCAAAATCAAAATTGCAAGTTGATTACAAATGCACATGTGAACATATCATAGATGCATCTATTGAAAATATATAAGATGTAATTGGTCAACATGGCCAGGTGACTGGGCCCATATATATATCACATTTTATTCGTTCCAAAAATTGAAAAGCAATACCAACTTTAGCTGGTATAATGATTAATTTATCATGAAACAATCAACACAAGAGAATTCTTAAAGAATATTTTGTTTCTTCGATATATGCCAATGTGAATTCTCAATTAATTTTTCGGATCATAATTGAACCGGGATGACCAACCGATCATGCCAACTGATATTTGTTTCAGTAAATTTCTAGTTTAATTGTGGCATGTGATTTCATCACCATGCTTATAGTTATGTAGTACAAAATAACAAATAGAAGAAAAGTCGAGTAACCTTTGATGTTTACCTGTTATGACTATAGTAATATGAAGATAATCAATCTTCCTTTCATTTATAGTCTCAATATGCCAATTACTTTGGCTAATATTTTTGAAACTCAAAAAGTTCCTTTTGAGACTTACTACAATATCAATTTCATGAACAATTCCATTCATCCGGGTAGTAATAAATTAGCTCTTCCAGAGCTCTTAATTTATTTTGTACTAAAAGATCTTTTGTCACACCATCTATATGGTGAATGTCTCATTTACGGAGAAAATCATTTCTTAATAATTGTCATGGTCAAAATCATCATAAGCAAAATCATTTCTTGCTTTAATTATGCCTTTAATAACCTTTTATAAGGCACGATAAAATATTTTTGGCGTACCACATGTACACCACCAATGGCATATTCATGTAATCACACAGTAAAGTTCATTATCTTTCTCTCTCAAACCTCCCGTAGAGGTGAGTTGTAGTATTTATTCAATCATGCATAAATACATTCTTATGTATAACTAGTATCACATATATATTTCCACATTCACTTTCAGGAATGAGTATGCATTTACAATACTTATCACAAGTCGCATTCAAGGAATGGACTATAATCATGTGAAAGTGTCTCATTTTAACAAACCACATTGATACATATTTCCTTCACCTTCGAAGAATTATTTTGAGAATTCTTATTGTTCTCCTTTTACAATTACCATAATCATGACTATTATTATTTTGATCTTTGGCACACCCACGTTTATTGGTTAACCACTTGTCTTCATTTAAACTTATTATGCACTGCTATCACATTCAATTCAAGAATGGAGCAAATCAAGTGGGATAAGCTTCATGCTTTTTCATGAAAAAACATGTTATTTTTCTTTAGTCATCATTAAATCATTAATATGGTGCATTGAGACTCAAACCCAATGCATTACCCAAATAAAGGCGTGAAAAGCTATAATGTGTTGGGACTCAGACTCAACTCTTATCATCATGTGCATCAGAACTTGCATTCGGTGTCTTACCTCAAGCCTTTAAAAATACTGCCAATTTATAATGATTACTTGCATAAAACCGATTGTACTCTAGTAGTATCATATTTGCAGGTTCATATGAACTAATAGTATAAAAATAGCTATTCTACATACATGATTAATAAATGTGGTGTTGGTCAAAAATTGGACATCGATATCTCTATAACCCAATGCAAATGTCATGTCCGTTAATTTGAATAAAACAAATTAAATGGTGCACAAATATGATATAAAGATATCATAATAACTTGATAAAAATCATAAATTAGATAATACCAAAATATGTCTAAACCGTCAGTATGTCCAGTTAGTGTATGATATACATCATAAAATAGTACAAGTTAATTAGTATGACTTAAAATGTACTAAAGGCATGTAGAAACGATACTAGTTAATATGAATACCCTTATTACACTAAGGTCTTTATCATGCAATTGCAGTAACAATTTAGCTATGTGATTTGACATGCTACATAACTAGTATTGTAAAATAATACTTATAACCTATTGAAAGATTATATTCAGTCATTTAGTTGACCCATTAGAAGTGAAAGTTCCCAAAAACATAAATTTGAAGAAAAGAAATCATACGATGACAAACAATGTCAATGGCAAAAAAGCCTTAGTGTTAGAGAAACAAACCTTAGTTAATGGTTCAACCATTTCACAACTTTTATCATAACTCACCATAACGTATATTACTTTTGTATTTTTCTGGGAATGAAACTGGATAGCCTTGAGCAGGAATCCAGCGGCGACAGAACAAAAATAGAGGCTCACCCGCATGGTATTCATATTTTGTGAGCAATTCGTGCTGATAACGGGTTAAGAAACTTAACTCAAAGTAATAATATAAAACAAGAAAAATAAGCTAAGAGATATAGAGAGAACGAGAGGAGAAATTCTTATTTATTCCATGTATTCAAGTATGTATAATATCACTTCTCATCCTCTATTTATGGTATTACATAAAGGTACAAGAGAATACCATAAACATGGCATTAAGTATTTGAGATCATTTAGGAGATTATGGAGGTATGTGAGTTACAACCATAAGTATTAGAGTAGTGGAAGTTATGGAGATAATGGAGAAGAGTAGAGGGTGTTATAAGAGTTATGAACATCCACCATAATCTAATGTTTCTTAACAGTAATGAAATATTCAAATATAAGGCTTTTAAAGCCTTTGAAGTTTTTATTCAAAATTTCAAATAGAAGGCTTTTAAAACCTTTAAAATTTATTTAAACATTCTTTTTATAAGTAAGACTTTAGTATTTTACATTTTTACTTTATCTTAATATAAATTACGATTATTATACAAAACACATAAAAAAAAGAAATTAACCCGGTCTGGCCCATTAGGCCCGAAACCGTTCTGATTTCACTTAGCACTTGCTAAGCCCAAAACCGATAAACCCGACAAATTGTATCCGATAACCGAACCGGTACCGAGACCGGCCGACACCCTTTTCCTCTAGCCCCACCGGCCTAGCCCCTTAACACCCATAGGGTACATATAATTTTTTTTGGGTACATATTCTTGGCAAAAGTCTAAACTATTTTACCCAAACCCAAATATTGTTTTAACTTTGTTGAAGAAATTTCGGGAAAAGGGAAATAAAGAAAAAGAGATCTGAAAAATCTCGGTGACAAAAATTGATTTCAAAAGGGTTTTTTATTGTGTGGAGTTGTGTTATATAACCTATTTATTAAATACAATTATTTCAAAAGAATCTCTTTTTTCAAATCAGTTGTCTCCTGCTCGTGAGCTACCATAATTCGAGCAAGGGATTTAGTTGATTGAGGGATGATGTTAGGCACTCTCCTGCTTCAACTACAGTTGCTCGTTTGATTAAGTCGACATTTAAGAATACAAAATCTAAGACCACATACAGACAAGTATGTGTGAGCAAATTATTACAAATCATAATAAAAATAAAAGAAAAAGAAAAGCCTTAATCTATCCTATATTTGCATTACCCGACATCTCACATCTTGTCTTTCGAATGGTCTCAGATACATGATGTGATAAAGATAATACCATATAAAATGAATATTCATCAAATTTTCTATTTTTCGATTTGTTCTTTCGTCGATAAGCCTTAAAACAAAATGAGAAATCGAAAAAATAAATGACACATGAAGTTTGCAAGTAAGTAAACAAGAAAGAAAATCATCCTAAAGTTTGCCAACTCAATATGTCTCGGCCCAGACATGCTCCTATAAATCCAAGCAAAGAAACGAAACTATCCAATAAACATGCATTTGTTTCCATCTGCTTTCCCTTTTAATATCCAATCCCATGACCCTTTGCAAAAGATCCAATTTTTCTCAACTTCTTATAGCTTGACATTCAACAAAACATAGATAAAAATAACTTAAATACTCAATATCCAGAAACAATTATTAGAATTGCATAATATATGAGCACGTGATTAAACATGATGTTAATGGGCACCTAGACTTTCATGACCCAAGATAGCAACCAAGACGAGGGTTTTGGGCCCATTTGACTCAAAACACTCGTCATACTAGTCTAGACCTTAAAGATCATCCTATCCCAATAAGAAGACAATCCTCACATTAATTAGACCCAATACTTTGATCAGAAAATTACATCCAGTGACCTTCAAAATTGGATGGTGTTGATTTTTCTAACCGCCCGCTTGACCCATGATCTCTTTGAAATCCATATCCGAAGTTGCAATCAGATCTATTCATTCAAAAGAACCGATTTAATACAGACCAATAAATAGAGCTGAGGTTATAGTTAAAGCCGTTAATGTCACACCTCTTTTTTCTCGAAAGAGTGGGATAAAAGAATTTTTCAATTAAAGTGATATTATTCGAAGTTGGGATTATTTAATTAATTTTTAAGAGTCGTCACTCGAAATTATTTATTTACGATGTTCCGAGTCACCATTTATTTTTAAATCCCAAATCGAGGAAATTTTTTGACTCCGTTAAAAGTGTGCACAACCAGAAGACCGGGTAAGGAATTCTGTTAACCCGGGAGAAGGTGTTAGGTACTCCCGAGTTCCGTGGTTTTAGCATGATCGCTTAAATGACTTATATTTGGCTTATCTAATTACTGATTTTAGGATCTATGTGCCTTTTATCTCTTATCGCTTCTAATTACTTTATTGTTCGTCAACTAAAGAACTATCTTAATACGAGTTACGCGTACGTATTCACAATTCATAATACTTGTTTTTTTTTAAAAAAAATTTGGTCAAAGTCGCGCGAACGCGTACGTTGAATTTATTTGAAAATCGGGATCACGTCACGCGAACATGTACGTAATCACGATAATATTTTAAAAATCCGCGCCTAAAGCATTTTCTACGAGTGTTTGATTAAGGTGTTTTAATTACTAATAATGTTTGACCATAGTCACGCGAACATGTACCTTGGTTTATTTTTGGCATCACAACTATGTCACGCGTGCGTGCACATAATTATAATAATTAACTCGATTATGAGCACCTAAAGTTATTCTTATGTCTCTTAAGCAAAATACCCTATATCGTGTGACTAGGTATAAAGGTTCAATACTATGTAATATATTTGCTTGAATTTAAATGGGGGCAGCTTATGTATTAATTCTCCATTGGATCTATATTCAAAGAAGCTTTGGGCCTGATAAAGGCTGAGTCCAAATGGACTCTGGCCCAAGATAATATTGTCCATTATTTGGACCAGCTATTGAACTAATTTGAAAGGACTTTTGGCCCGTTTGAGTCTAATTGACTCTGGCCTAATGCATATTTCAAAAGAAGCTAAATGAATTTAGTCCAAAATGATTTGGGTCTAGTGATCATGGAGTCCAAATGACTCTGACCCAATTAAGCATTCAATCAAGTAAACACATTAAATTCAGTAAGATTTGGGCCTAATAATGAGTCCAGATGACTCTAGCCCAATATTTATTTTATGACAACCAAATAAAATTAACTAAAGAAATTTGGGCATGGTGATAATGAGTTCAAGTGACTCTGCTCCGATTTATATTTATTTGAACGAGTTTAATGTTTGTAATAACAATTGCAAAAATTTTCCTACTGTTTATCTTTTAAAACAGAAGTTAAAGGGATTTTGGAACGCAAATAGAGTAAATAAAAAAGCTGGTTAAATTTGATGATTTTTCCTACTAATTGCCTAAGTCTTCTATTTCTTAGATTAACATATGTTAAAGTGATAAGTTTGAAACTCATTTGTATTTGAAAACCTTAAAGTGTAAAGGCCTTTAATCAACTCATTTTATTTAGCACAAAATCATAATACAATTCCATGAACCTATTGGTTTTGGGTGTGAAAATGTATTATGGTTACTATTTAGCTTACTTGTAAAAATTTGATTTTTCATGATTTTAAACTAACATCAATCAGAATTACTATGTTTGATCGTCTAATGACATAGTAAGACTACTAACTAACACATTTCATGAGAGGATATAATATAAAAGAAGCTAAATTATTACATTAGTGATAACAAATCTGTCTATTACTACTCTAACAAATTTTCTAAAAAAAAAACTACTGTTTCTGTTTCTACTATTACACACGCACATGCAGATTTTATGAATATATATAAAGCTTTAAACAGATTTTTGTACAGTTTTAAGAACACTTTAACATAAAACTACTATAACTTAAATGACTTAAACATTGTAAATAACTAACTCTTTATGTTTTCACACACCACTCTCAACCAAATAACTTTAATTAACATAAGTCATGCAATATTCAAAAAGAGAACAAATTTTGATAACCAGTAGGATCATAGTCATGATACAGCAAAATTACACATTTATATTGTTTAAGGAAGTACCTTGATAGCAGCAAAAAACAAACAAGTAGGAAGAACAACCGGATTTTAAAGGAAAACAGGAAAGGATTGTATATTTTTATTTCTGAAAGATCAAGATTGATTTTCCAGAAAATTTTTCTTTTGAAAATGAAGAGAAACTCTTAAGATAATGCAGAAATTTTCTATGTATTTTTGTGTGTCTGTGTGTATAGGCGTATTCTGTGTATAAATATATATATCTTCAGGTGTTATGATGAAAAAGGAGGAGTGTATTTATAGAGTAAGGGAGTGAAAAAAGATAAGAATTAGGCTACAAAAGAATCTTCCAGAATTCCCGAAAAATTAGGAAAATGGCATCTTAACAGAAATGGACAGTTGTCCAATTTCTAGTACATTTATTATCTCAGAAAATGGACAAGTGTCCAATTTCTGGATATTTTTGGATCTTATCCCTATATTCCTACTCATCATTGGGACAACTGTCCCTTATTCTAGAAGTTTCTAGAGTTTTCTGAAAAATTTCAGAATTAGAATTCCAAAATTGACCCTTAAGGCTCTTGGAATTACCTCAGAACCAGATTGGTTATGGGCCTGAGTCAGATGACTTTTGGTCTAAAGACCTTGGGCTCTTAAGCTTTGCCAAAGCTATGGGCCTGTCTATCACAGACAAGCCCAAATTTTGAGCCCAGTTGAATGGGTCGCTACAGTGAAGCCTCATTCCTAAAACTACTCAGACAAATTATGTAACGACCCGGTAGGTCTTTTTGAGAGTTAGCGTCCCAAACCCCTAATAACTGTTTTTCCCATGTATATTTCTGCTTTTGGGACTTTTTGGAACATTGAGTGGAGAAATTCGGGGAGTTTTTGGACACATAGTCCTTATATGTGAGTTTAAGCTTTAGAAATCGGACCGTAGCTGGAACTGTGGGAAGAAGGGTCCGCAATGGGATTTCGTCGACTCCATTAGCTCTGTTGGATGATTTTGGAGTTAGGAGCGTGTCTGGAATGTGTTTTCGAGGTTTTTAGTAGATTTAGGCTTGAAATGGCGAAGGTTAGAATTTCGGCGATTTCGGCCAATAGGTGAAGTTTTGATATCGGGCTCGGAACAGAATTCCGAGAGTGGCTGTATCATTTGTGACCTGTGTGTAAAATTTGAGGTCATTCGGACTAGTTTTGATGTGTTTTGGCATCTGTTGTATATTTCTGAAATTTTATAAGTTCTTAGGCTTGAATCCATGTATAATTGGTGATTTTGGTGTTATGTGATGTGTTTTGGAGGCTCGACTAAGTTTGGATAAGGTATTAGGACTAGTTGGTAAGTTTGGTTGAGGTCCCAGGGGCCTCGGGGATGTTTCAGATGCTCAACAGGTGATTTTTGAACTTGGAGAAAAGTTGAACCATTTCTGGTTCTGGTGTCTCACACCTGCGATGGACTTTCCGCAGGTGAGGAAGAGAGGCTCGCAGGTGCGGACTTGGTCAAGTCAACCGATCTCGCAGGTGCGATTGAGATTCCGCAGGTGCAGAGCCGTAGATGGGGCCAATTGACCACAGGTGCGGCCCCAGGCCTTTTAGTGAGTTTTCGCACCTGCGATGGTTTCTCCGTAGGTGCGGGACCACATGTGCGGTCCAAGGGGCGCAGGTGCGGAAATCGCTGGGCATTTATATCAGATTCGAGGGCTTGAGTTTCATAACTTCTAAAAATCATTTGGAGCTCGGGTGTAGGCGATTTGGACTGAGTTTTGAGGAAAAGCTTCATAGGTAACAATTCCTAACCCTATTCCCTTTGTATATCATTAATCTATTGCCATTTATTCCATGCAATTAAGGTATTTAGGTGAAAAATCATGCAAATGGGAAGAAGTTTTCCCAATTAGGAAATCCGAGAATTTAATAGGATTTTATCGTCGGTTTTCGATGATTCTTGTTTGAGTGAGTTCGTGAGTGAATGGTTCCCAATTAGTAACTTTCACTCGATTCCGAGACGTGGGCCCGGGGGACTTTTTGGGCGATTTTTCCTAATTTCGCGTATTAGCCTCGAACTTATTAGCTACTTTGATTCCTTAAAGTGATATTTACATTATGCAATCGAATTGAATAGATTTGGGCTATTCGGAGTCGGATACTCGTGGCAAGAGCGTGGATTTGAGTTGACTAGCGCAGTCGAGGTAAGTGGCTTGTCTAACTCTGTGTTAGGGACTTCCCCTAGGCTATTTTAATATTGTTCTATGTTGTTTGGGCGCCGTGTGCGTGAGGTGACGAGCACGTGCACGGGCCATTGTTGCTAAAACTCCATTTTTCCTCCAGGACTTAAATCATTTCACTCCTATTTCACTGATTCATGTATCGACTATGTAGTTTAGATTAGGAAATAGCATGCCCACCTGTTTGACTTGAATTTTCCCTAGTTATTACTATGTGTACCATGTTTAGGTAGTTTTATCCATATTTTTGCCTGTGATTTTTCCTGAACTATTTTAAATAAAAATTGTATTCGGTATTTGTACTATATTGCATATTTAAATTGGGACTACAGACGAGATTCCGGGAGCTTTCCCCCGGTACTGCATTGCATATTTAAATTGGGATTACATACGAGATTCTGGGAGCTTTCCCCATGTACTGCATAGCTTATTTAAATTGGGAGTACAGACGAGATTCCGGGAGCTTTCCCCCTTAACTGCATTGCATATTTAAATTGGAACTACGGACGACTCCGGGAGCTTTTCCCCTATACTGCATTGCATACTTGTTACTGTGATATATGTTGTGCTGAGCCGAGGGCTCCCTGCTATTAGTTTTCTTTTAGCTCATTGTTCCTACTGATTTGCATTAGCTTATTATATATCTCTGTTCACATTTTATACTGTTTTACTATAAAAATCCAGTATAGCCTTAACCTGACCTCGTCACTACTCGACTGGGGTTAGGCCTGGAACTTACTAGGTACCAATTTGTTATGTACTCATGCCCTTTCCTGCACATGTTTTTCGTTTGCAGATCCAGGTACTAGCGCTCAGTTTCGTGGCAAGGGGTCTGAGCAACAGCTTCTAGGAGACCGAAAGGTATTTCTGTCACGTCCGCAGAGTCCTTCGAGTCACCTTCCAATCAAGACTTGGATAGATTTTCATGTAAATTTCCTTACGTTGTATAGAGCTATTTTGAGACAGAGCTCGTGACTGAAGTGATATTCCGGGTTTTGGGACAATTGTATTTTGTATGCGCCAAGTGGCGATGTTTCATTGTAGACTCACTTATTTTGTCTTTATTTTTATTGCTTTTATTTAATATGTGTTTCCGTAATTAGGCTTACCTAGCCATAGAGACTAGGTGCCGTCACGATGCCTTCGGAGGAAAACAAAACGGGTCATGACGAGTTGGTATCAGAGCATCTAGGTTCATAGGAGTCACAACTCACAAGCCGGTTCATTAGAGTCTCGCGAATCGGTGCGGAGACGTCCATATCTATTTTCGGGAGGCTATGTAACTGTTAAGAACAATCATATTTCTTTGATTTCCTTTTCGTGCGAGTTATTGACATCAAAAATTCTAAAATTTAATTCTATTCTTTCCTACAGATGGTGAGGACCCGTATTGGGAAGACCGACGGCCAGGCACCCGAGCCCCCTGCCAGAGCCTCCAGAGGCCGGGGCCGGGGCCAGGGTAGAGGACGACCACGTGGTGCAGCCTGAGCACTGACGAGAGCAGCGGCAGAGGAGCCTATGGCAGCCCCAGCTGGAGAGCCGGCACAGGAGGTCCCTATTGCTGCTCCCGCCTTGAAGGAGACCTTCGCTATGTTCATGAATATGTTCAGTACTCTAGCCCAGGCTGGACTATTTCTGATAGCTCCCGCTACATCTCAGGCCGAGGGAGGGGCACAGACTCCTGCAGCCCGCACTCCTGAGCAGAGGGTCCAGGTTGATCAGGCCCCGTAGTATATTCCTGTTCCCCCAGCGGCTCCAATTCAGCATGATGCTAGGGCAGATTCTTCTGAGGCCGAGCAGCTCAGACTCGAGAGGTACAAGAAGTACCACCCACCTACTTTCAGCAGACTACCTTCAGATGACACTCTGGGATTTCTTGAGGAGTGTCATCGTATTCTCTACACTATTGACATTGTGGAGACCTGTGGGGTTTCTTTTACCGCTTTCCAGCTGAGGGGAGAGACATATCAGTGGTGGCGGGCCTATAAGCGGAGTACTACGGATGAAGCAACCTCACTCACTTGGACTCAGTTTTCGGAGATGTTTCTGCGAGAGTATGTCCCTCAGAGCCTTAGGAATACTTGGCGCTCATAGTTTGATCAGTTGCGCCAGGGTACTATGACTGTGTCGGAGTATGCAGTCCGTTTCAGCGAGTTAGCTCAGCATGCACCAGCCTTGGTTGCCACGGTTTGAGAGCTGCTTCGCCGCTTCATTGAGGGACTCCATCCTAGTAATCGGACCAGTATGGACAGATATTTGGAGATGGATATCACTTACCAGCAGGCAGTGAGTATTTCCAGGAGAGTAGAGGGCATGTTCGCCCGGGACAGAGAGGAGAGGGAGGCTAAGAGGTCTTGAGAGACTAGCCACTTTTCAGGTGCTCGTGCACCAGCAACATGTCACGGTAGGGGCTTTGTGGGTCGCCCTGTTCATTCAGCCCTTCCAACAGCCATCGGTATTCCAGCTCCTCCTAGACCTCAGGAGTTCTATTATGCACCGCCAGTATCCAGTATGCCTCCAGTTCGAGGTGTTATTTCCGGCCAGCCCAGCAGGCCAGCTCCTATTCAGTCTCAGCCACATCGTCCTCCAAGGGGTTGTTTTGATTGTGGTGACACTCGTCACGTGATTAGAGATTTCCCCAGGGCCAGGAGGGGTGCACCTCCACAGTCTTATCAGCCTCTATGTGCTCCGTCGGGTCCTCCGGCTATTCTTCCAGCCCCAGCTGCCACTCCACCTCCTCAGCCAGCTCGAGGTGGGGGTCGGGGAGGTAGAGGTCGCCCTAGAAAGGGAGGCCAGGCTATATACTATGCCCTTCTAGCCCGTTCCGAGGTTGTTGCTTCAGATTCAGTCATCACAGGTATTGTCCATGTCTGCCATAGGGATGCATCAGTATTATTTGATCCAGGCTCTACGTATTCATACGTGTCCTCTTATTGTGCTCCACATTTGGGGATATCTCGGGATTCTTTAAGTTCCCCTGTCTATGTATCTACTCCTGTGGGAGACTCTCTAGTTGTGGACCGCGTATACCGGTTGTGTTTGATTTCTCTTAGTGGTTCTGAGGCCAGGGCTGATTTGCTATTACTCAGCATGGTAGATTTTGATGTTATCTTGGGCATGGATTGGTTGTCCCCCCATTATGCTCATCTTGATTATCACGCTAAGACCGTGATGCTGGCTATGCAAGGCTTGTCGATATTTGAGTGTAGAGGTACCTTAGAGTATACTCCCCGCAGGGTCATTTCATTTCTTAAGGCTCAGCGGAAGGTTGAGAAGGGGTGTGATGCATACTTGGACCTATGTGAGAGATGTCAGTGTTGATGCCCCTCCAGTTGAGTCAGTTCCAGTAGTGCGGGACTTTCCTGATGTATTCCCAGCTGATTTTTCGGGTATGCCGCCTGACAAAGATATTGTTTTGGCATTGATTTGTTGTCGTGCACTCAACCCATTTCTATCCCTCCTTACCGTATGGCTCCTCCTGAGTTGAAGGAGTTGAAGGAGCAGTTATAGGAGTTTCTTCATAAGGGTTTCATCGGACCCAGTGTATTACCTTGGGGTGCTCCAGTATTATTTGTGAAGAAAAATGATGGTTCTATATGTATGTGTATTGATTATCAGCAGTTGAACAAGGTCACCGTGAAGAACAGGTATCCTTTGCCTCGCATTGATGATTTATTCGACCAGCTACAGGGTTCCAGGGTATTCTCCAAGATTGACTTGCGTTCTGGCTATCATTAATTGAAGATTCGGGAGCCGGATATCCTGAAGACTGCCTTCAGGACTAGATATGGCCACTATGAGTTTCTTGTTATGTCATTTGGGCTGATCAATGCCCCATCAGCTTTTATGCATTTGATGCACAGTGTGTTCCGGCCTTATCTTGATTCCTTCGTCATTGTGTTTATTGACGACATCTTGGTGTACTCCTGATCACAGGAAAATCATGAGCAGCATCTGAAGACTGTGCTTCATGAGCAGCATCTGTAGAGTTGAGTACAACCTTTCACCCTCAGACGGATGGGCAGTCCGAGCGAACGATTCAGATTCTTGAGGATATGCTCCGTGCCTGTGTGATGGATTTCGGAGGGTCATGGGAACGATATTTGCCACTTGCAGAGTTTGCTTATAATAACAGCTACCAGTCCAGCATTCATATGGCACCGTATGAGGCTTTGTATGGTAGACGGTGTCGGTCCCTAGTGGGATGGTTTGAGCAAGGGCGAGGCCCGATTGTTGGGTACAGATTTGGTCCAGGATGCCCTGGACAAGGTGAAGGTAATTCAGGAGAGACTTCACGCAGCTCAGTCCAGGCAGAAGATTTATGCGGACCGGAAGGTTCGTGATTTGGCATTTATGGCTGGTGACCGAGTTTTGCTTCGGGTATCGCCTATGAAGGGCGTCATGAGGTTCGGGAAGAAGGGTAAGCTGGGTCCGATATTTATTGTCCCTTTTGAAGTGTTGTGATGTGTTAGAGAGGTTTCTTATGAGCTAGCCCTTCCTCCCAACCTAGCAAGGGTTCATCCGGTATTCCATGTCTCCATGCTTCGGAAGTATCACGGTGACCCGACTCATGTTTTGGATTTCAGTTCAGTCCAGTTGGACAAGGATTTATCGTATGCTGAGAAGCCAGTAGCTATATTGGATAGACAGGTCAGAAAGCTCAGGTCAAAGGATATTGCGTCAGTAAAGGTTCAGTGAGGGGTCAGCTGGTTGAGGAGGTGACTTAGGAGACCAAGCAGGATATGCGAAGTCAGTACCCTCATCTTTTCACCACTTCAGGTATGTCTCTACACTCGTTCGAGGACGAATGATTTTCTTAAGAGGGGGAGAATGTAACGACCCGGTAGGTCATTTTGATAGTTAGCGCCCCAAACCCCTAATAACTATTTTCCCCATGTTTATTTATGCTTTTGGGACTTGTTTGAACGTTGAGTGGTGAAATTCGGGGAGTTTTTGGACACATAGTCCTTATATGTGTGTTTAAGCTTTAAAAATCGTACGATAGTTGGAACTATAGGAAGTCGGGTCTGGAATGGGATTTTGTCGATTCCTTTAGCTCCGTTGGGTGATTTCGGAGTTAGAAGCGTGTCCGGAATGTGTTTTCGAGGTCTGTAGTAGATTTAGGCTTGAGATGGCGAAGGTTTGAATTTCGGCGATTTCGACCGATAGGTGAAGTTTTGATATCAGGCTCAGAACAGAACTCCGAGAGTGGATGTATGTCTGTTGTATCATTTGTGACCTGTGTGTAAAATTTGAGGTCATTCGGACTAGTTTTGATGTGTTTCGGCATCAGTTGTAGATTTTGGAAATTTCATAAGTTCTTAGGCTTGAATCCATGTATAATTGGTGATTTTGGAGTTATGTGATGCGTTTTGGAGGCTCGACTAAGTTTGGATAAGGTATTAGGACTGGTAGGTGAGGCTATTTTATGCCTCAATATGATTAGTAAGGTAAGGTTTAGGTCAGTATTTATTTGCTCATGACCTATGCCTTTGGGAAAATACCCAAACGGATATGGGATTATATGCCCTTGTGAGACTTTACCGGCAGCTACACCATGGTCCTCTATATGAGGTTGCCATATAGGGAATTGTGAGTCGCAGAGGAGTGATTATATAGCCAAGGCATAGTGCTATTGTCCCCCTTATTTGTATTATTCCTTTGTGGTTCTTTTTTTTTTTTTGCTTTTTATTATTAATAAAACTAGCCCTAGGCACCTGCCTAGTAGATTTTCTTAAAAAAAATGAATAGGACATGCTTATAAAATTAAAAATGAATAGGACTAATTTATTTATTAATTTTGTAGGAATACTTTTATAGGGTAAAAATTACATGCTCACAACTGCCCTTCTTTGCTCGGAAACACAAAGAGTTTTTGGGTGAAGACAAAGTGAGTAGTCACGAACAAATTTTACTCATTTTGATACTCCATGGGAAACATTTTGAAAAGGTTTGACCGAACCTTGCTTCAAAGGTTGTCTACATATCCTTGGCTATAAAGGAATTAGGCCAGTATAGTTCCGGAAGTTTTGGTAGCTGGGACTACCGGAAAGCTGTGATTTCATTGTTGTTGCTGCTATTACTGCTACTGAACTCCTTATTACAAAAAATTCAAAATGAAGAAAACTAACTAAGCCTATCAGCTACGAATTACAAGATTCCTATATTTTTCGGAGCTTATTCTTGAGTCTTAGATAGTTCTTTAGGCAGACTCTGATCGGGATCTTGATGCTTGTTATCTGCAGGCACTGGTTCAATCTTCTTCATCTTTTCCGGATCAATATGGGGTATGCAAAGCTTATGACTTCAATCTCGTCTTGAGCAGTCCACATCTTCTACGCTTTTGTACTTTGGGTTCAAATTTTCCTTTCTTCTTTTCTTTTTTTCTGGATTGAGACTTCTTCTTTGGTCGTCTCGAACCCAATGCTTTAAGGTATAACCTGCTCAGGGATCAAAACAAACAAACGAAATTTTCTGCCCTAGTTTTCTCTAGGGAAATTTCGTGAGTTACTGTAACAAAATTCTATACTACTTCATTATTGAAAGCAATGAATGGGTGGGAATGGTGTACCCATAGTAAATGTAAACTAGGGAATGTAGACCCTATGTCTAAAAGTGAAATCAACTACGGATTGGAGACCCTATGTTGGGAAAGTCACCAGGTTATGCTGGTATCAACTAGGGAGTAGGACCCTATGTTGGAAAAATTATCAGGTCATGTTGGAACCAACTAGGGAGTGGGACCCTATGTTGGAAAAATCATCAGGTTATGCTGGAACCAACTAGGGAGTGGGACCCTATGTTGGAAAGTCATCAGGTTATGATGGCATCAACTAGGGAATGAGACCTTATGTTGGAAAGTCATCAGGTTATGCTGGCATCAACTAGGGAGTGGGACCCTATGTTGGAAAGTCATCAGGTTATGCTGGCATCAACTAGGGAGTGGGACCCTATGTTGGAAAGTCATCAAGTTATGATGGCATCAACTAGGGAGTGGGACCCTATGTTGGAAAGTTATCAGGTTATGTTGGCATCAATTAGGGAGTGGGACCCTATGTTAGAAAGTCATCAGGTTATGATGGCATCAACTAAGGAATGGGACCCTATTTTGGAAAGTCATCAGGTTATGTTGGCATCAATTAGGGAGTGGACCCTATGTCGGAAAGTCATCAGATTATGCTAGCATCAACTAGGGAGTGAGACCCTATGTCGGAAAGTCATCAGGTTATGCTGGTATCAACTAGGAAGTGGGACCCTATGTTGAAAGTCATCATGTTATGCTAGCATCAATCAGGGAGTGGGACCCTATGTTGGAAAGTCATCAGGTTATGCTGGCATCAACTAGGGAGTGAGACTCTATGTTAGAAAGTCATCAGGTTATGTTGGCATCAACTAGGGAGTGAGATCCTATGTTGGAAAGTCATCAGGTTATGCTGGCATTGAGTTATGTTGGCATCAACTAGGGAATGGAGACCCGATGTTGGAAAGTCATCAGGTTATGTTGGCATCGAGTTATGTTGGCATCAACTAGGGAATGAAGACCTATGTTGGAAAAGACGCAGCTAGGGACTGGAGGCCCTATACTACCTTAATTTTGAATTATTTTCAATATCATTTCTTTTTTTCTTCTTTTATTTTCAGATAATAAGCGAATGCGGGAAAGAATTTTGAGGAGAATTCCCTTTTGAAGTTGTTTTTACAAGGTTGTTTCTAGCACTTGCGCAATTTCTTTTGGTTGCCCCTGCTTCTTGCAAGGTTGCTTTCGGGTTGCACCAGTTTCCTATTTTCATCAAACACAGAACAATTTGTCAGTTTGAAACGGTAGTTGGTTTTGTGGCCTTGGTCATCTTGGTCACTTGATCTCGGCCCGCCCTTTTGACGAAGATCTCAACTGCTTGTTGGCTTGATGGGGATTGGTTTCATTTCTAATCCCGGGGATCTCGATTTTCCAAGATTTTACCAAGACGGTTAATCACGCGAGACTTAACCTTCTTTAAATTTATTTTGCCTTTACGGCATTTTGACTTTGATCCATTTCCTTTCAGGAATGCTTGATTTTAAAACATCAGCCATCATGGACAATCGAGGTCGACCCGATGTTCCTGCCGAGGCTGGGCGTTTTTTGCATACTAGCTTGTATCAAATGAGAACCTTATAGATCGGTCTTTCCATCCTTTCTTTGTTTCAATTTAGAATAGAATTATACCAAAAGGGATTGAAAGAAAATAAACAACAAAATGAATTTATACAAGAGGTATCCCTTCCGGGAAAAGGAAAGAAGGACTTATCTGAAGTGTTATGCGGCCTTCAATGAACATTACATGCTTCTTGGACTGGGTGCCCGATCTATGCAAACTGTCCAACTCTCAAAAATCCATCATAACTTATACCTCGAGATTGGGAAACCTTGACCAGGACTGTGTCCATGTCCGTGACCGATAATCCTCTTTTTCGATCAGCGGTGCCCTTTGCGGGTTTTCACCGGCTAACCTCTCTTATTTCTCTTCTTGCCGTAGCCTTATAGTGCTCTTTGCGAGTTTTCACTAACAAGGCTCTCTCATTTCACTTTCTCTGCTTACCATCGCCTTACGGTGCCTGTGTGGGTTTTTACCGATAAGACTCTCATTTGATTGTATCAGATCCAAGTAACCACATATTCCAGTTTGAACATTTTAACCGATTTTTATCTGAAGGAATTGAACAGGATTTGGGTAAAAATAATTTGAATTGAATTACAACTTTGGAACCTTTTGGGCGAAAGTATCACCGAGCCGTTATAAATTCTGCCCCAATTTCATCTTCAGGGGAATTTGGATTTTTATTTTGGCGTGACTGAACCCCAGAGTGAGGCTGCCTGCGTATCCTTTCAGAATCAAGTCGAACGTAGTTCAAGAAAACTTTTTTTTTCAGGTCGAATTTTCAGGTTCCAAAGAGGGTAATCAAAGATGAGTAATCGGTTCAAAGGGTTTACAAAAAGTTGATAGTGTTTGGGTAGCGAGAATGAAAGCCTTCGTCATCCCAATCAGAGAGTATTAAGACTGCGAAATGGGTTAAATATAATACCGTTTGACCGCATCTGCATTGACATCTGTTTCGGGGCCATTTCCTTCAATATCTCCTAAGTACAATGCCCCTTTTTGGCAATAGTTTCCTTATAATGTACGGCCTTTCCAATTTGGACTGAACTTTCCTTTCACTTCCTCATGATGCGGGAGAATGCGCCTTAGAAAATATTGTCCACTTCGAAGTTTCTAGGTCGCAGTTTCTTGTTGTAAGCACGAGCCATTCTTTGTTTGTACAACTGCCTGTAACAAACCGCGACAATTCATTTTTCATCAATCATAGTTAACTGTTCCAGGCAAGTTTTGACCCATTTGTCATCCTCAATTTCAGCTTCAACAATGATTCGAAGAGAGGGAATTTTGACTTCCGCAAGTATTACGGCTTCAGTGCCATAAACTAATATGTAAGGCGTAGCCCCAACTGATAAGCGCACGGTTGTGTGATATCCCATTAATGCGAAAGACAGCTTCTCATGCCATTGTCTGGAATTTTGAATCATTTTCCTGAGGATCTTCTTGATGTTTTTATTTGCCGATTCAACGGCGTCATTGTCTTTGGGTCGGTAAGGGGTAGAGTTGTGATGTGTAATTTTAAACTGCTCACATACCTCCCTCATTAAGTGACTTTTCAGATTTCCAGCGTTTTCAGTAATGATGGTTTCTGGTATACCAAAACGACAGATAGTGTTGGAATGTACAAAGTCCACCACTGATTTCTTGGTGACGGCTTTGAAAGTGACCGCTTCGACCCATTTTGTGAAGTAATCAATGGCAACCAAGATGAATCTATGCCTATTTGAGGCTTTCGGCTCGATCGACCCAATGACATCCATACCCCAAGCAACAAACGGCCAAGGTGCTAACATAGGATGCAACTCTAAAAGTGGTGCATGAATCATATCACCATGTATCTGACACGGATGGCACTTCCATACGAAACTGAAGCAATCATTTTCCATGGTCATCCAGTAATAACCTGCCCGCAAGATTTTCTTTGCAAGGACATATCCGTTCATGTGGGGACCGCATACTCCTGAATGCACTTTGTTCATGATCTTTTCAGCTTCTTAGGCATCTACACATCTTAACATATTCAGATCTAGAGTTCTCTTACACAACACTTCTCCGCTTAAGAAGAAACTACTGGAAATCCTTCTAATGGTTCTCTTTTAGTATCCATTGGCTTGCTCAGGGTATTCCTTTGTTTTCAAGAACTGTTTAATATCGTGATACCATGGCTGGACATCTGGTTCTACTTCAACCGTGTTGCAATAACCATGTCTTTCTCGGATTTGAATGTCCAACGGGTCAATATGGACATTTCCCGAATATGGCAGCATTGCAGCTAAGGTAGTTAGTGCTTCGACTAGCTCATTGTGGAATCGAGGAATATACCTGAATTCAACGGATTTGAACCATTTTCTAAGATCTTCCACATGTTGTCTATATGGGATAAACTTGATATATCGAGTTTCCCATTCTCTTTGTGATTGCCGAATGATCAAATCAAAGTCTCCCATGATTAATAATTCTTCTATATCCATGTCAACTGCCATGTTCATGCCCATGATGCAAGCTTCATATTCAGTTGTATTATTTGTACATAAGAACCGAAGCTGGGCTGTAGCCGGATAATGCTGACCAGTGGGCGAAATCAAAATTGCCCAAATTCCAACACCTTTTGCATTTACTGCTCCGTCAAAGAACATTTTCCAAGTCTTAGTGTCCTCTGAAATTACTTCGACCGAATTTACCTCCTCATCTGGGAAATAAGTGCTTATGTGTTGGTATTTATCATCAACTGGGTTCTCAGCTAAATGATCGGCCAAATCTTGGGCTTCCATGGTCGTGTAGGTGACATATACAATGTCAAACTTAGTGAGCAGGATTTTCCGTGGGCATCGGTTTTTGGGATATGTACTTTAGAGGGCCCATTCTGGTTATGAGGTATGTGGTATAGGCCAACAAAATAATATCTAAGCTTTTGAGAGACCCAAGTTAAGGCACAACAAGTTCTTTCCAGCAAAGTGTATTTGGCTTCATAACCAGTAAATTTCTTGCTCAGATGGTAGATGGCTTTCTCTTTCTTCTCGGCCGCATCATGTTGCCCGAGGACACAGCCAAAAGAATTCTCCAGGACCATTAGTTATAAGAACAAAGGTCTTCGAGGCTCAGGCAGAACCAACACTAGCAGATTTGACAAATAACCTTTGATTTTGTCAAAAGTTTCTTGACACTCATCCGTCCATTTAATCGCCGTGTCTTTCTTTAGAAGCTTAAATATGGGCTCACATGTGGTCGTAAGCTATGCGATGAACCTGCTGATGTAATTCAACCTTCTCAGCAAGCTCATGACCTCTTTCTTGATTTTTGGAGGTGGAAAATCTCGGATATATTTTATCTTCATTGGATCTAACTGAATGCCCCTACGATTGACGATAAACCCCAAGAGTTTCCCAGATGGAACCCCAAATGCACATTTAGCGGGGTTCAATTTCAAGTCATACCTGTGCAGACGCTCAAAGAATTTTCTCAAGTCTTGTACATGGCCTTTTTGTGTTCTGGATTTAATGATCACGTCATCTACGTACACCTCAATCTCTTGGTGCATCATGTCATGGAAAATAGCGGTCATAACTCTCGAGTAAGTTACCCCAGTGTTTTTTAGACCGAATGGCATGATCATGTAATAGTAAGTACCCCACGGTGTGGTGAAATCTTTCTTTTACGCGTCTTCTTCATCCATCAGGACTTGGTGATACCAGCATAACAATCCACAAAAGACCATATCTCATGTTTGGCACAATTGTCGACCAGGATGTGGATGTTGGGTAATGGGAAGTTGTCCTTGGGGCTTGCTTTGTTCAAATCTCTATAGTCGACACATACCCGAATCTTCCTGTCTTTCTTCGGTACTGGGACTACATTAGCCAACCATGTGGTGTATCGGACTACTCAAATAATAACAGCTGTTAATTGTTTGGCAACCTCTTATTTGATCTTATCACTGATGTCTGTTTTGAATTTTCTGTGCTTTTGTTGGACAGGTGGATTACCGGGATAAGTTGGCAACTTCTGTACCACTAGATCGGCACTCAGTCTTGGAATATCATCGTAAGACTAGGCAAACACGTCTTTAAATTCAAATAAGAGTTGGATCAATGCATCTCTAGTTTTTTCCTCAGCGTGAATGCTTATCATGGTCTCCCTAATCGCTTCTGAATTGCCCAAATTAACTGGCTCGGTTTCATTTAGGTTTGGCTTAGGCTTATTCTCAAATTGTTCCAATTCTTGATTTATTTCCCTAAAAGCCTCATCCTCATCATGTTCAGGTTCTTGATTCATTATTTCACAGTTAGACAGCATTTTAGGATCTGAGCATGAAGTCTGCAAGCATGTCATGTTATTTAAGTCTGCATTATTAGAACTGAAAAGAGAAAGAAAAAATAGCAAAATCAGAAAGAATAATAGAAAGAGATTCATAGACGATGAAATATTGATTTCATTTCATTGAATTTGAAGATAGAAGGGTTTATATTAAAAATTTAAAAGACAACAAAATAAAAAACATTCGAGTTACACCCTGAAATAACTCGGAATGCAGAAAAGATGGCAAGACTGAACTACTGGGATACCCGCCTGACGGGGAATGGAGTAGCCTTCCAGTTTTGCAGCTTAGCATCGGGCCCCATTTATTGCACCTCAGCAGTGCTCGAGCCTTCGCCCGGTTAGACCATGTGGGCTTCGTAGATAATTTGCCTCATTGCTTCACAGATATCCTCGATTTCATCGGTCGTGAAGGCCTCTTCTTCTTCTTCTTCTATATACCTTGGCTTAACAAACGATCTGGCGAGGTGCGGGATTGGCTGAGGAAAAACCCACCCATCTTTCTTACGATTATCGGCCCATTTTTTGTCTGCATCAGTAGCTTGGAAACCTATGCCAAAGAATTTCTTGGCAGCCAAGGTGACGGGTTTTGTGATGCCCTGTAAGGATACCCCGACCCCTTTCTTGGGATTGTACTCATGTTTGATCATTTCGCTGGCGACCATGATCGATGCGCTTGATAAACAAGGTTGAGGACATGGGGTTCCTTCCTCGCACTGGTCGGCGAGCACAATTTCAAAGGCTTGGTAGACGGTGTGCTTGCTACCCTCCCTTGCCTCGAGACATGGGACTGATGGGTCCTTGTAGATTGACTGTTCATCTTTTCCATGGACAACTATTTCTTGGTTCTCATGTTCGAACTTGACCATTTGATGGAGAGTAGAGGGCACGACTCCCGTAGCATGGATCCATGGTCTTCCTAATAGAAAGTTATAGGAAGTGTCCACGTCCAGAACTTGGAATGTTACTTCAAAATCTACGGGGCCAATAGTTAGGATTAAGTCAATCTCCCCTATCGTGTCCCTCTTGAAACCGTCGAAAGCACGCACACAAATATTGTTTGGATTGATCCTTTCAGTCCCAATTTCCATCCTTTGTAATGTTGATAGAGGGAAAATATCAACTCTGGACCCGCCATCCAGCATGATCCTTTTTCACATAATATTCCTCACTCTTGACAGTCAAGTGAAGGGCCTTGTTGTGGGTGGCTTCTTCGGGAGGCAAGTCATTTCAGCTGAAGTAGATTCGGTTGATCTCGAAAAATCGCTCTGCCATTCTTTCCAACTGTTCAACCGTGGTCTCAATTGGAACATATGCCTCATTCAGCGTCTTTAGAAGCACCTTTTGGTGTTCGTTTGAGCTCATCAGTAGAGACAAAAGTGAAACCTGGGAGGGAGACTTTCTAAGTTCATCAATTACAGCATACTCTGAGGTTTTCATCTTCCGAAAGAATTCCTCTGTTTCTTCAGCAGTAACAAGCTGTTTGAGGGGGAACCGCTTCTACTTGGTTTTGTTCAATTCTTCTGGGTTATGATATTTCCCAGATTGGTTTGTTTCATTTACTTCCCCTCTACCCTTTGTATGTGACCACTATTTGGTTGTAGTTCCAAGGGACGACAGTAGGGTCTCTCACGGGAATTTGTGGTATGCGGCTAATGATCAAAGGCTCATCCAGTCTGGATGGAATGATTGGCTTCCGTGCCACGTAAGTCCCTTTTGGTACATACATTTTTGGCAGATTTGGCGTGGTTTTCCTCTGTTCAAATCTCTTGGGAGGACTTAACATGAGTTGTCCCTTTCTGGGGGCTCTTGGGACGTAGAGAATGACCTCTTTGGAAGGTGTTTCCCTATCTTTGTTTCCCCGGTCTTTTCTTCATCTTGGGGAGTGAAATTTATCTTTTTCTCATCCTAGACTTATTTTTCCACCTCTTTAGGTTTCTTCTCCGAATCAGTGATGGAAATAATAGCTTCCAATGTGGGGTCAAATTATTTATCTTCATAAATCATCCCGATTATCGCCTCGTTGTTGTGAGCTGATAATGGGTTGTTGGTTACATTAGGGACTTTATCGTCCCTTAACACTACTCGTTTTTTTTCGATCAGGTTCTCGACTGCTCTCTTAAGGGTCACACAATCTTTGGTTTCATGCCCTTCTTCCCCGGAGTGATAAGTTCACCTAGTACCTGGCCTATAGGATGGAGATTCTGGGTTCTGTCTATTCAGAGATACAGGCTGCAACAGGCTCATTTGGACTAATTTTGGGAAGAGGCTGGAATACGACTCACCAATGGGTGTGAAGTCAGTTTTTCTGGGTGGTTCACGGGGACGGGTGTTATATTGATAATTACTTTATGGTGGACGAGGATTATACGAGGCTTGATTAGGAGGGCTGTTTCTTGGAGGTGGAGCTCTTTTCTGATTGTAATGTTGCTGTGACCGGGTGTATGGTTGGGCATTCATTACTGTATAAGGATGAGGGCCATAACATAGGCTGCATCCTGGTGGGGGTAATAATATTGCGGGGCCCTACAAGGTGGACCAGAATAATCTTGGGGTCGCTGAGAGTTTCTTAGGCTTGAAGCCATCATGGCTCTTTCTTCTTTCTTCTTTCGGCTGGCCAAACCTCCCGAGCCGCTCTGAATGTCTTGGGAAGTGGCTCCTAGGGCTGATTGACTTAAGATGTGGCCTGTTTTGGCCTCTGCAAACGTTTTGCCCATGGAAGACATCATATTTTGAAAATAATTGGCCTCTTGGGCATGTAATAAGACACTAACCATCTCGGCCTCATCCATTGGGGTTTTTACCCTGGTCGCTTGTTCACACCATTTGATAGCATATTCCCGGAAGCTTTTCGAGGCTTTCTTTTTGAGGTTGGACAAAGAATTTCTGTCCGGAGCTATGTCCACATTATATTAGAAATGCCTTACAAAATCCCGGGCGAGGTCATTCCATATGTGCCAATGGGAGGTGTCTTGATCTATATAGCATTCAGAAGCAATTCCGGCGAGGCTCTCTCCGAAGTAGGCCATTAACAACTCCTCTTTTTCACCAGCACCCCTCAGATTGTTACAATATCTCTTTAAGTGAGCAATCGCGTGTCCATGCCTGTCATATCGTTCAAACTTTGGCATCTTAAAGCCGAGAGGTAAATGCACGTGAGGGAAAATGCACATATCAGCATATGACACGCTCTTTTGGCTTTGGGCCTGATAAAGATTGAGTCCAAATGAACTCTGGCCCAAGATAATATATTCCATTATTTGGACCAGCTATTGAACTAATTTGAAAGGACTTTTGGCCCGTTTGAGTCTAATTGACTCTGGCCTAATGCATATTTCAAAAGCAGCTAAATGAATTTAGTCCAAAATGATTTGGGCCTAGTGATCATGGAGTCCAAATGACTCTGTCCAAATTAAGCATTCAATCAAGTAAACACATTTAATTCAGGAAGATTTGGGCCTAATAATGAGTCCAGATGACTCTGGCCCAATGTTCATTTTATGACAACCAAATGAAATTACCTAAAGAAATCTGGGCCTGGTGATAATGAGTCCAAGTGACTCTGCCCCTATTTGTATTTATTTGGACGAGTTTAATGTTTGTAACAACGATTGCAAATTTTTTCCTACTGTTTATCTTTTAAAACAGAAGTTAAAGGGATTTTGGAACGCAAATAGAGTAAATAAAAAAGCTAGTTAAATTTGAGGATTTTTCCTACTAATTGCCTAAGTCTTCTATTTCTTAGATTAACTTATGTTAAAGTGATAAGTTTGATACGCATCTGTATTTGAAAACCTTAAAGTGTAAAGGCCTTTAATCAACTCAATTTATTTAGCAGAAAATCAGAATACAATTCCATGAATCCAATTGGTTTTGGGTCTAAAAATGTATTATGGTTACTATTTAGCTTACTTGTAAAAATCCGATTTTTCGTGATTTTAAACTAACATCAACCAGAATTACTATATTTGATCGTCTAATGACTTAGTAAGACTACTAACTAACACATTTCATGAGAGGATATAATATAAAGAAGCTAAATTATTACATTAATGATAACAAATCTGTTTATTACTACTCTAACAAATTTTCTAAAAAAACGTACTGTTTCTGTTTCTACTATTACACACGCACATGCAGATTTTATGAATATATATAAAGCTTTAAACAGATTTTTTTACAGTTTTAAGAACACTTTAACATAAAACTACTATAACTTAAATGACTTAAACATTGTAAATAACTAACTCTTTGTGTTTTCACACACCACTCTCAACCAAATAACTTTAATTAACATAAGTCATGCAATATTCAAAAAGAGAACAAATTTTGATAACCAGTAGGATCATAGTCATGATACAGCAAAATTACACATTTATATTGTTTAAGGAAGTACCTTGATAGCAGCAAAAAACAAACAAGTTGGAAAATAAGTCTCTGAAAGCTTGAAATAAAGCAGCAACAAAGAAACCCAGTAAGGTAGGAAGAACAACCGGATTTTAAAGGAAAACATGAAAGGATTGTATATTTTTGTTTCTAGAAGATCAAGATTGATTTTCCAAAAAAGTTTTCTTTTGAAAATTAAAAGAAAATCTTAAGATAGTGCAAAAATTTTCTATTTGTTTTGTGTATCTGTGTGTATAGGTGTATTCTGTGTATGAATGTATATATCTTCAGGTGTTATAATGAAAAAGGAGGAGTGTATTTATAGAGTAAGGGAGTGAAAAAAAGATAAGAATTAGTTTACAAAAGAATCTGCCAGAATTTTCTAAAAATTAAGGAAATGGCATATTTCTTAACATAAATGGACAGCTATCCAATTTCTAGTACCTTCCTTATCTTAGAAAATGGACAAGTGTCTAATTTTTGGATCTTATCCCTATTTTCCTACTCAGCATTGGGACAACTGTCCGTTATTCTAGAAGTTTCAAGTGTTTTCTGAAAGATTTCAGAATTAGAATTCCAAAATTGACCCACCCTTAAGAGTCTTGGAATTACCTCAAAACCAGATTGGTTCTGGGCCTGAGTCAGATGACTCTTGGTCTAAGGACCTCGTGCTCTTAAGTTTTGCCAAAGCTATGGGCCTTTCTATCACAGACATGCCCAAATTTTGAGCCAAGTTGAATGGGTCGCTTCAGTGAAGCCCTATTCCTAAAACTACTCAAACAAATTACCGAAATACTGATTTACTTTTATCCTAACTAACTCTATTTAATTAACTTAAACAAAATAACAGTCAATAAGTAAAAACAGTAACAACTAAAATTAAACACAAAATATAATAATGATAAAACGCGTAATATTAAAAAAAATAAAAATAAAGGAAAAACAAAAAATAGAAAATAGAAAATAGAAAATACCTAAGAACTATTTTTGGCAAAAGGATCTAGTTTTTAAAAACCTCGTGCCAATACACCCATCTGGAATCTGAGATCCCTGATGAGAGATATTGGCACGAGGATTATTAGACAATCTAGGTGGAATCAAAAAATGGGGAAAGCAGATCTAGGGTTTAGGAAACCCATATCTAAGATCTAGGGTTTTTGATGGGGTATTTTAGGGATCTATGGGTAGAATAGGTTCTAGGGGGTGTGGGGGTTGTAGGTAGGGGTGGGCATTCGGTACTTCAGTTCGGTATATCGATATTCGGTTTCTCAATTGTGTATACCAAATACCGTACCTAAATATTTTGGTACGGTTCGGTATTTCTTATTTTGGTTCGGTTCGGTACGGTATCGGTTTAATATTCGGTGATGATAAAGAACAACGAACTACAAAAGTAAAAAAACATACTCGTTGTATTGACAACTTCAACGCTGCTCAGTGCTCACTGAAAAAACATGCTCGTTGTATTGGCTACTATATTCAATTATTCACTGGACTGGAGTTATTAGTCACTAAGTTTTCCCATGTTGTCAATACAATCTTTTAACACATTAAAATATTATTCACAAGTACTACCCCTTAAATATATTGAATGACTTTATTCACAAGTACATTCACAAGTAAGAATTATAAAGCTCCAGAGTTCCACTGGACTTACAGTCCACTTAAGTCTTAACAGTCAAAGACGTTCCAGTGTTTCACACTTTCACAGTTTCACTGGACTTACAGTCCACTTAACAGTCAAAAATGTTCCACACTGCCAGCAAAAACACCAATTGTTCAGTTACAAATTACAGTCCAACTGTCCTGTTGCAAATTACAATTACAAATACCAGTTACAGCCCAAATTATAGTCCACTTAACAGTATGCTAAATTGCTAATTTGGAGCACTAAAATGGAGCAAAACATAACAAAAACACTGCAAATCCTTTCTCCAAAAATGGCTGCAAATCTTCTCTGAAAATGGCCAACCGAGCACGGGGCGTGATTGCACTTGAACCTAAACAATATATAAATCATAAGTTAGAATATTATTTTTTGATGATAATAAAACAAAACTACAAAAGTATATCACCAAACAAATAGTGTATTAAACTTACCACTCAAGTTTCAATTTGCAACTATACATCAAGCAATGCTAGTAGTGTTTCCATTATTGTCCATATCTAAAGATANAGAATGGCCAACACATCATGAGCCAACTCCGAAAGAATAGGAAATCTAGGAGCATGTGTTTTTCACCAACTTATGATATAAGATTCTTCACTAAAAGGCTCTTGTTCTTCACTAATGTATTTATCCAACTCGGATTTAGCACTCCCACTTCCATTGTCTTCCTTTTGTTTCTTCAAGTGAAGCTTCGTCCTTATTAATGATGTAGTTATAACACTCCCACAAGATGTATTAGATGTGTTATTAGATGAAGTAGAACTAGATGGAGATTGAGGACAAGATGTAGTTGAATACATTTTTAGATACTCTTCAAACAAATAATTCATATAAGCATACACCTCAACATTTATTTTCTTCCCTTTTTCCTCCCCAAAAAGTTCTTCAAGTGCTCCCCCTACATATTCAAATTTATTACGTGGATCCAAGACGGAACCAATAAAAATCATTTTATTCATTT
>MDKI01109812.1:0-74895 GCA_005239505.1 Nicotiana paniculata
AAAATTATATACTTGGGCTATAATTGCAAAGTTATTGCAATTATAGCCAAAAGATGCCATTTTTACTAATTACGAAATAATTATGTTTAAATAGGGCCATAGACAATAAACTAAATCAAGAAATGCTTTTGAAATTATTTGTGATGCGATTTTGTAATTATTTATTGGAAATAAAATGCTAGATAAATTAGACAAAATATAGGAAAATTATGGAAAACTACCAATCGTTGTTAATGCATGATTTTGAAGGTACATATGCAATTATAAAAATATTTTTGGGAAAAATTAGGTTTCAACAACTCCCTCTATTTACCCGAAAAAGATGAAAGAGTTGTCGGGTAAAGATAGATGGCCAATTTTGACCGAACGAAACCGTTAGAGAGGTTTAGGTCGTGTTCTGGCTTCTGAGCTGCCTATATATCCCTGGTTTTATAGGAATCGGGCCGTATAAAGTTTTGGATTCATCAACGAAGTATACCGATGAAGTTATCACAAGAACAGACGCAACATCTAGGGCTGGGCGAATGAACAACTTGCAAGATATCGGGTTTGATATAGTTGGGAGAACTGGAGCGCGATTGCTCCTGTGGGATAGACGTTTGTTGTCGGGTTACCTGTAAATAAAAGAAATACAAGCATATACTGTGCATAAATTTAAACATAATGCAACTTCCTGTTGGACTATGACAGTTGTCTTTGGACGGTTAGGAATAACGTCCTTAGACCATGATGTCCTGGGCCATGAATGACTTGATGAGACATTCGTAGGCCATGAAAAGATGTTCTCGGGCCATGCAGATGGTGACTCTGAACTATGATTTGAATAATGATATGCAAATTGAGAGAGATCCTCAGGCCATGACATGGTGTCTTCCGGCTATGAAGATGATGTCATTAGACTATGATGCCTTTGGACAAGTTGGAAATATTTCAGCCCATGATATGCAATAATATAATGCTGACAAGACAAAGCTTAGTCTTGCGAATTCAAGAGCAAAGCTTAGCCTGAAAGAGAAGTGAAAGAGATAATTCTTGAGAGACAACTCTTAGTCTCGGTGAAAAAGTAAATTGGAGACGGAGCTTAGCCTCATGAAAATAGGAAGGTTGCGGTTAGCCTTACGCAAAATGGAAGACAGAGATTAGCCTTATGCAACAGAAGGCAGGGGATTAACCTTATGCAAATGGAAGGTAGAAGATTAGCCTTATGCAGATAGGAAGGCAGAGATTAGCCTTATGCAAGGGAAGGCAGAAGATTAGCCTTATGCAGATATGAAGGTAGAGATTAGCCTTATGCAAGGGAAGGCAGAAGACTAGCCTTATGCAAATGAAGGCAGAGATTAGCCCTATGCAAGCGGAAGACAGATGATTAGCCTTATGCAAATGGAGGTAGAGCTTAACCTCATGCAAATGTAGGACAGAGCTTAGTGTCCGTGCAAGATGAAGGCAGGGCTTGGCCCTATGCAAAGGAACAAATCGTGAATGCTAGTAGGATTTCTTAGCTGGTAATAGGCTGTGGTATTGCGATTATTGTGACAACTGTGACTATGGAGCATGTTCGTTCTTTTGTGCTGATAGTAAGCCTTGCATTTGCGATTGTGTTGAAGTTTGTTGTAATGACCGACCGGTGTTATGACTTGTAGGTCTGTAGTGCCTCAAAGTTAGTGACTTCCACTATTTATACCTTATTCAATTCTCTCACCCACCTTGATGATGTCAGAGAATTTGTGGTTTTCAATCACCATTAGCCTCTGATAATACTGCGGGTCCTGTGCCCAGATGAAGAATTTGTTCATTTGTTCTTCCTCTAGGGCAAGCCTGACCTTGGCTGCTTCAGATCTCCAGCGAGCGGCATACTCGCGAAAAGTTTTGCTGGGCTTCTTTTTAAGGTTCTGGATATAGAAAACGTCTGGTGCATTCTCTGTATTGAACCTGAATCGGTTCATGAAGTCTGATGCCATACTTACCCAGTCGGACTACTTCTTAGGGTTTTGGCTGATGTACCAAGATAAAGCATCTCCTGTGAGGCCCCTCATGAACAATTTCATGCAAATCTTCTCGTCTCTTCCTACTCCAACCAATTTATCACAATAGGTCCTCAGATGGACCTTGAGATCACCTGTACCATTGAATCTTTCAAACTTAGGAGTTTTGTAACCCTCCGGTAGTTCAACATCGGGCTGTATGCAGAGATCTTCGTAGTTCAATCCTTCGACTCCCTTGCTTCCTTAAACACCCTGAACTCGACTAGTTAGGGTCTTGAGTTTCTCGGCCAAATTATTAATGAGCATATCCTTCTCACTGGATTCAGGTGTGTAAGCAACGTGTTGGGTGGGGCGAGGTAGTGTCTCCACGTATATGGGGTTGTTCTGATGACCTAGTGTTTGAGCATAGAGGTGGTCACTTGTGGAGTTTTGTGGTTCAGAGATGATCAGTGAGGTGTTTCTCGGAGTGTGGCAAGTGTTGTGCTGGTGCTGTGGTGGGCTAATTTGATTTTTTTAGTGGAGTTGTATGATGACGAGTTGTGGGAGGATTTTGTTTGTTTGGGGTGTTCTGAGGAGGTATGGGATCTGGGACACTGAGTGAGAAGGATAAACTTTCCAAGTTCCGGACATGCTCAAGCTCCCCTTGGAGTTTCAACAACCTTTGCTGAAGTTGTGACATAGCCTCATTCTGAACTTGAGTGCCTTGATTTTCAATGGCTTCTGTTCGTTCAGCTATCATTGTGTTTTCTTGTCTGATGTTGCTTGACTCGTCTATTTTTCCTTTGCCATTGCCTTTAGGTGGACTAAGAGGAGAAGGAGTTAGAGGGCCCCTGGATCTTGTGTGATATGATGATGATGCTAGAATGAACGAATCAACCTTTGGGGGGGGGGGATAATCAAAAGAAATAAACAAAAAAAAAAAAAAAGTAGCCAAGTCACTGAGGATCATGAGAATATATTGCAGTATTTAAACACATAGTGCATGAATAAAATCGTGTCCTAACTTTCATTAATGTAAAATAGACGAATCCAAAACGACACTAAAATAATAAGCAGGAAATAAAGTCACTAATGGCACTTGGCCTTATTACATTTGAAAAAAGCAATGAAAAGGAAACCTAGACTACTTGGTCCCAGAAGGACCTTCCCCAGGCTCGATTTTCTTGGCTCTGTAAATTAGGTTCTCCAGGTCGTGCCTGCCCAATAACAAGTATTCCCTTGCTAGATGCCTTTGTTTCCCTCAACATTATGGCAGTCGGCGACCCTTTTCCTCGTCTTCGCCTCTAGCTCCATCAGACACTGCTCCAAATATTCCAGCCTATCATTAGACTTCATAGCCCTTTCCTTCCTCTCATTGATCAGTTCCAGATCGGTCTTGTGTTGCTGTAGATACTCGACCTCGGACTCACGAACCCTTTTGCGCAGTTTATTGTATTTCAATTGAGCCTCAATCGCTTCGTCTATGCCCCTTTTTCTACCAATTACCATCTCACCTATCCCTGCTATGCTGTCTTCCAACCATGATAAGTAAAGGCGTACATGCCCTGTGTGGTATCTGTCGGGCTCGATGGTGTACTTTTCTACAATGACCTTTAGATGCCACATATGCTGAGCTTCACATTTGTACGGGATGTCGTCGTCCTGAAAATCTGCCCTGTAATGGATCATTTTAGAAACTCTAGGTATAACATGCTTCCTACCTGCCTGTCTCATAACCCTGATGGGAACATAAGGGTATATGCCCCTTAAACTGATCAACACCAGGTGCGGAGAGTCCCTCGATCTGATGATGAATTCACTGGTAGGGAACCATTCGAACATCCATTGAACTTGGTCCTCGGTCAAATTATCAAAAAACTGCGCCCATTATGTAGCATTTTCCGGTTGAGCAAACCTGTCTGGGATGTAGGTCATTGTCATAGGGTGATAGAAGGCTATATGATCATTCCACGCCCTTCGTGGTAATTCTTGACGTTATTTACCCCTTTGCAGATGCCCCAATAACCAAACATGTAGTAGCAGATTGCAACCCTCAAAGTGTTTGAATCCCTTCTGGCAGCGGTCCAAGGCTAAGTATATGTCTGCTATGATCATAGGGATAATGGTATATGTTTGCCCTTCGATCCCCTCCATTAAGGTTTTGGGTACCATAGCCAGTATAGTGTGCATCCTATCTCCTTTTCTTGGAAATACTATCATACCCATGAAGCAAACAACGAACACAAAAACCCTGCGGTGAATATGACCCAAGGAAGTAATAGAGATCTCAATGTGGAAAATACGATAGGATTTGCTATGGCGGTATCGTTCATAGAGATAGTCAAAAGGGATGTAGGACTTTGTCAGGCACTCTAAATGATCGTTCTTTTTCAAACCCATAATTTTTAGGAACCCCCTAGCAGCATGGTTTTCTGGCACCAACAAACCTGGACTGTCCCAAGGTAATCCCTCGAAGCCCCCTATCTCCTCCAAGAGGGGAGTCATTTCTATGCTGCCAAAACGGAACACAGACTTTTCTCTATCCCAAAAAATAGTGGCCGCTTCGATCAACATATTGTTTGGTTGGATATCCAGTAAAGAGGGCAAGCTTCCGAGGACCCTCTTCACATGGTCTTTGACACTTGACGAAAGGTCTTCCCACCGATCCAGCAACAGTGGTGGTATTCTTTGGACCATGCCGAACCTGGGGACTTCGTGCCTCATTTTCTGCAAAATAGATAAGGTTAGACCCTTACCCCTGCCGGACTCAACTATTTATACACTTATGATTAGCATACAGGCATTTAGTTCTCTAAAGAAATGCACAAAACGTGATTACGTCTGTTGGGATTATGAAAAAACGGGTGGACTTTTGGATAAGGCTGTCTTAAAGGGTTATTGTGCGGACGACACATTAACCCGACTAAGTTTGACCATGATGCATGTAAAATATAAGAGTAAGGTTTCTATGGGGTTTTAGACTGGTACCCTCAAGCGGACAACTTGAGGGGGAAGGCACGGAACTGTCGACTACACTGTTGATCGACTACTTTTACCGTAAATAAGCCTTTCTGAATTTAGGGGTGATATAAAATGGAAGAGCGCAACCACTCATCAAGCGTTGCTATAGGATTTGTATAGGCACGAGTGGAATAAGGCGAGATTCTAACTTACAAACGAAAAAGTGGCCTGAGACAGGCCAGCGAACATAGACTCAAACTAGAGCCGGTCTGAATCCTTTGAAACCCTTTCAAGGATTCATAAAATTGAAGAGCCACAGAGCGTAGAAGGCTAGGACTGGCCGGAGAATGCATAGAAACATCACAAGGTGGAGTTTATGCCGGTGACTGCGTTTGAGAGCTAGGGTTTGATCGACATGATTTGAGAGAGAAGAGAGGAGTGATGGCGGGTGTGTGAGGGAAATGAGAGGTTTTTGGTGGGGGGGGGGTCGTTTAGGGTTAATTAAGGTAAGAATGAATCTGGTTCGTTGATCAGAAATGTTCAACGATCCAGATTAAATAGAATTGGGTCGGGTAGGATAGTGGATTAGGCCTGGGTATTTGGGCAAATTTTATTGGGTTTGGGGTTGGTTTAATTCAAGCTAGAATTAATACGAAAGTGGTTATTTGTTAAATACCCAATTTGAATTAATTATAATAATTTGTAAAATAGCTAATAATTATAAAAAATGAATTTCATCCATAGAAAATAATTTAAAATAATCATTTAATATTTAAAAATTCAAATGACTAATTTCCGATCAAAAATATTATAAAATTATATAGTTGGGCTATAATTGCAAAGTTACTGCAATTATAGCCAAAAGAAGAAGTTTTGGTTAATTACGAAATAATTTGGTTTAAATATGGCCATAAACAATAAATAAAATCAAGAAATGCTTTTGAAATTATTTGTGATGTAATTTTATAATTATTTATTGGAAATAAAATTCTAGATAAATGAGAGAAAATATAGGAAAATTATAGAAAAATACCAATCGTTGTTAATGCATGATTTTGAAGGTACATATGCAATTTTAAAATCTTTTTTGGGAAAACTTGGGTATCAACAACCTGTGATGACAGCATCTGATGCAACAACCTCAGTCCCACCAGGGGAAGCATAAAAACGGGCTTGGCCTCCCCGTCTAAGACGTCCTCTACCTGCCTGTCCTCCACCCGAGATGGTTGTGCAGGTGGAGTAGTATTTGGAGATGAAACCATATCCCGAGTACCCTGCAGAGCTCCCCCCCCCTCTGAAGTCTGGGAAAATCCCTCACCATATGCGTGGTATCAGCACAGTGGAAACAACCTCCTTGCAGGCATGGTTGTTGGTACTAAGTCTGCGCTGAAAGAATAGAATAACTACTGTAACAACCCCGTGCAAGAGGTGCACTGGAAGATGGTTTTCCAAAATGAGTACTCTGAGGTCCCTGAATAGCTGGAGCACTACGAGTAACCTGAAGCGGATACTCAACTAGTTAACTGATAAAGCCTCTGCCATGACGAGCTGAAATTGCAGAATGGGAACCATTAAACCTTCCAAAGTCTCGAGGCCTCTTGGCCTCCATATCCTCCCTATCTTGTCCACATATTTGATCCAACCTCCTAGCAATCCCACAACTTGATGCAATGGAGTCTCACTATGCAACTCTCGTTCCATCCCAAATTTGAGACCATAATTAAGTCCCTCAATAAATCTATGCACCCTCTCTCTAACAGTGAAAACCAAAGTAGCTGCATAATGAGATAACTTAGTAAACCTCATAGCATACTCGGACACAGTCATTGTCCCCTGGCGCAACTGCTTGAACTCGGTGCGCAATGCATCCCTGAGGGTTTGTGGAATGAACTCCCTCAAAAAGAGATCAGTCAACTGACCCCAAGCAAGAGGCTCTACGCTAGCTGGCCTACTCTCCTTAGAAATCTGCATCCATCTATGTGTCGGCCCCATCAGCTGAAAAGTAGTAAGTTCGATCTCGCTCATCTCCATTATGCCAGAATACATTGACATTAGTCTAAAAAACCATGTGCTTCCTCAGAAGTTTCACCATTGCAATGAGGAGGATGATACTTCTTAAACCTCTCAAACGTCTTCTGCTCCTTCTTTGACGCTACTGGTATGACCACGGGTTGAACTAAAATCATGGGTTGAACCAGCATAACACCCACAGCCTGATCAACATGAGCCTTCTGCTCTGGAGTATGGGCGGTGGGCGTCTGAGCTCCTCCACCAGCCTGAGAATTAGCCGGTGCAACTGGGATCAATTTTGCCTAAACCAAGGTACCAAACACACTCCGGAAGTGCGTTAAAGTCTCCTAAAGTCTTAGGGTAGCAACAGGTGCCTCAAGTGCTCTCTCCTCGTGTACCTCGCTATAGCATGTGATATGCCTCTGCCTCAGCCTTTGCCCCGGCCTCTAGCAATACTAGTATAGGGGGGGCAGAATTGTCAGTAACTGAATCTCGTGTCTCTACCATCTATGAAAGAATGGAAGGAAAATGTTTTGAATTCTGAAGTTAACAAGCGCGCACGTTAAGGAATGAAAGAAGTAAAATTTCCAAATAGTTTCACAGCCTCTCGAAGATAAGTGTAGACGTCTTCTTACCTCTTACGCCCTGCAGTATTATGTCGATGTTAAGCTCCGTAATATTAAATTACTATGATGTTATGCTCTACAGTATAATCTTACGACGATGTTACACCCTGTAGTATTGTACGTTGAATTTGTCGTAAGATAATTGACATCAGTTCAAGGACAAGATTATTTTGAGATTATAAGAATTATGATATGAAAAAGTTCGTGAAGGTCAGAGGGTAAGCGAATAGAAGAAAATTAATTTTGTCAAAGTTTTACATTTTGGGATAAAATACGGCCTGAGCTAAAATACCCGATATTTATGGACTAGTACCATACAAGGTACCACATGACCATGATAGTAAGGTGTATAAAGTATGTTAAAAGTGAGTAGTATTATATGTAATTTCAATTAAATCTTAAATATGTGGATAATTAGTTAATTATTGGATTAGTGGAAGATTAACAAGTTAATCAAGAGATTAGTGAATAATTAATGATAATCTTGGATAAGTTTAAAGAGGGCAACGTGGCAGCAAGATATATCAAATTAGTGACTCTTAATGTTGTATGGTAAGGTGGTAAAATAAGAGAGTTAGGTGGCTAAGTCATCCTAAGTGGGTCCCACACCCACCAAAATTGAAAAGTCTCTCTTAATCACTTAAAGAGGTGTTGAATCACTACAATATGAGGAAGGAAGTCTTCAGCAAGTTCATACAAGAACATGTATATACATGTAATGTGAGTTCTTCAATAAAAATTCATACGAAACTATTTAGCATAATAGCAACGGGATTTTGTGATTCTAAGGGAGTGCAGTGCAATCTTTCTCAAGAATACAATACGGATTTTGTTACATCTCGCGTTTTCGTACGTTAAAATTTCGTCTTCAATTAATCGAAGTAGACTCGGGGATGAGACTATCTTAAAGTTATACGCATTTATGCTATTCATAACGAGCGATAAGTAAGTGTCGTGATGGATAAAGGATAAACGAATCAAAGAAAATGAGTTTTGTTGAAGGTTGTTCATTTGAGATAAAAATACGGTTCGAGCTACAATACCCGCATTTATGGACTAATTACATATAAGGTACCCAATGACTACTATAGTAGGATACGTAAAGTTTATTAAAAGTGGGTAATATTTTAAGTAAGTTGAGATAATTTTTAATTATATGAGAAATTGGTGATTATTTGTTTATGGGGGATTAATTAGTTAAATAATTTATTAGTGGGTAATTAAGACTTTGAGATAAAGCCTATGAGGCCAAAAATGTGACAACACCCCATCACCTTTAAAATGACTATTAGGTCTTTCATAAATGTCATACTTTGGAGGATCTAAAGTGGCTTAGTAATCCACTAAGTTGGCCACACCCACTAAAGGTTTCCTAAAACTAGTGAGGTGCTCATTCCTCAGTAACAAAGGATTAAAAGATCAATAATCCAATTGAATCTCTTTAAGAGAGTGCCTAATCGTGAGTTCTTTAAAAACCAAAACAAATCCGTACCAAAAATTGATAACGTTGGTTGATTGATTTGGTAAAGCGTGAATTGAAAATTCTAAGAGAATCAGTTCAGGTATGTTAAGACTATACCTTCTTTCTTTTTGGCATGATCTATACGACACGAATAAAACAAGAAAATGCACAACTTTCATAAATGATTCTATTCATAGAAGTATTAGAGATGCCTATGCTCTTGAATTCCCATATGTATTATTATTCTATCTATGTTCATGGATCTCAGAATATATGTAAGGTGATAAAGTTTGTTTCATGATATTAATTAGAGATATAATGGTCTTATGATTTTCCGAGATAGTTTTTTGACGTATTTCTCATGCATTACATTTATTTATACATGTACATTGACCCATGACCAGACGACTATCTATATATATATATGGTATATGTGGATGATTTTGTCCACAGTGGTCGAGATGATATGATGGGATTCCCTCAGAGGATTGATGATGTTATGTACACCTATACCTATGCATGACATGACATTTATACGCATGTGCATGACATTATAATTGTTTCGGGATTTACAAAGTGATTTAGACTTACAGTCGGAATTCTTTATTATATGTTTCATCTATGTATGTTATGTACTGATTTTTATGCCTTACATACTCACTACATTATTTGTACTGACACCCTATTTCCCGGGGGCCTACATTTCATGCACGCAGGTGCAGGTAGACAAGGTGACGATCCACCTTCTTAGGATCCTTGATCAACAAGAGTCGGAGTGATCCATTTGATCCGGATTTGCTTCTGGTTTTGGTACGATATGCTTGTATACATATATGGGTATGACGTGGCCCAGCCCCATCCTTGTACGGTTGTATATTCTATTAGAGGTCTGTAGACAGTACGTATAGTCGGATACTATGTGGCCTTGCTGGCTTCCAGTTTTGGGTATATAGTTGTCTATAGCAGCCTTGTCGGCTTGCCCTACGTATTCTGCACGTATATGTACATAATTCTACTGGGAAGATTTCCCTCATGTATGTTATTCTCGTAATTCAGCAGATGTTATTCATGATTATATCATATACGCATGATCAGGGGTGTTCGACAGGTAGGAATCGGGCACCCGTCCCAGCCCATCAGTTTGGGTCGTGACAGATTTTCCCCTACTTCGATCCACCGTTACGTGTTGTCGCAGTCAACGGGTGTTAAAGGGATTGTCAAGAGAATCGATTCAGGTATTTTTAAGGCTATCCCTTCTTCCTTTTTGGCATGATCCATACGATACAGACAAAAGGAGAAAATGCACAACTTCCATAAATGATTGTACTCATAGAAATGCTAGAGATGCTTCTGTTCTTGATTCGCCATGTTTCCTATAATTGTATAATATGTTCATGGGTATCAAAAAATACGTACGTTGATAGTTTATTTCATTATATTAATCAGAGACATAATAGCTTTATGATGTTCCGAGAGATTTTATTGATGTACTTCTCATGCATTGCATTCATTTATACATGTGCATTGACCCATGACCATATGGTGTTATATACGTGTATATATATATATATATATATATATATATATATATATATATCGGATATTGGAAAAGGTTACGATGTTATATACGCACCACCACCTGATCAGCTGGTATATGTTGATGATTTTTCCCACAATGGCCGAGATTATATGATGGGATGCCCTCAGAGGGTTAATAATGTTATGAATCATATACCTATGCATGACATGACATTCATACACATATGAATGGCACTATAAGTATTTCATGATGTACAGAGTTATCCTGAATTACAAGTTGAGTCATTTACTCCATGTTTGTTCCATGTCTTTTATATACTTATATATGTGCCTTACATACTCGGTAAATTATTCGTACTGACTTTCTTTTGCCTGGGAATGCTGCGTTTCATGCCCGCAGGTCCCAATAGATAGGATGAGATCCCTCTAAGTAGGCTATCATCTCTATGAAAGGTGTTGGTGCGCTCCATTTGCTCTAGAGTTGCTTATTTGATCAGTATGATTAGGACATGTATTGGTTAGTATGGCGGGGCCCTGTCCTGATCTTTAAGACATTTATGTAATCTTAAAGGCTTGTAGACATATTAAGTCTTGCATAAATGTCATACTTTGGAGGATCTAAAGTGGCTTAGTCATCCACTAAGTTGGCCACACCCACTAAAGGTTTCCTAAAACTAGTGAGGTGCTCATTCCTTAGTAACAAAGGATTAAAAGATCAATAATCCAATTGAATCTCTTTAAGAGAGTGCCTAATCGTTAGTTCTTTAAAACCCAAAACAAATCCGTACCAAAAATTGATAACGTTTGTTGATTGATTTTGTAAAGTGTGAATTGAAAATTCTAAGAGAATCAGTTCAGGTATGTTAAGACTATACCTTCTTTCTTTTTGGCATGATCTATACGACACGAATAAAACAAGAAAATTCACAACTTCCATAAATGATTCTATTCATAGAAGTATTAGAGATGCCTATGTTCTTGAATTCCCATATGTATTATTATTCTATCTATGTTCATGGATCTCAGAATATATGTAAGGTGATAAAGTTTGTTTCATGATATTAATCAGAGATATAATGGTCTTATGATGTTCCGAGAGATCTTTTTGACGTATTTCTCATGCATTACATTTATTTATACATGTACATTGACCCATGACCAGACGACTATATATATATGTGTGTGGTATATGTGGATGATTTTGCCCACAGTGGTTGAGATGATATGATGGGATGCCCTCAGAGGCTTGATGATGTTATGTACACCTATACCTATGCATGACATGACATTTATATGCATGTGCATGACATTATAATTGTTTCGGGATTTACAAAGTGATTTAGACTTACAGTCGGAATTCTTTATTATATGTTTCATCTATGTATGTTATGTACTGATTTTTATGCCTTACATACTCACTACATTATTTGTACTGACACCCTATTTCCCGGGGCCTACGTTTCATGCACGCAGGTGCAGGTAGACAAGGTGACGGTCCTCCTTCTTAGGATCCTTGATCAGCAAGAGTTGGAGTGATCCATTTGATCCGGAGTTGCTTTTGGTTTTGGTACGATATGCTTGAATACATATATGGGTATGACGTGGCCCAGCCCCATCCTTGTACGGTTGTATATTCTATTAGAGGTCTGTAGACAGTACGTATAGTCGGATACTATGTGGCCTTGCCGGCTTCCAGTTTTGGGTATATAGTTGTCTATAGCAGCCTTGTCAGCTCGCCCTACGTATTATGCACGTATATGTACATAATTCTTCTGGGAAGATTTCCCTCATGTATGTTATTCTCATAATTCAGCAGATGTTATTCATTATTATATCATATACGCATGATCAGGGGTGTTCGACAGGTAGGAGTGGGGCACCCGTCCCAGCCCATCAGCTTGGGTCGTGACAGATTTTTCCCTACTTCGATCCACCGTTACGTGTTGTCGCGGTCAATGGGTGTTAAAGGGATTGTCAAGAGAATCGATTCAGGTATTTTTAAGGCTATCCCTTCTTCCTGTTTGGCATGATCCATACGATACAAACAAAACGAGCAAATGCACAACTTCCATAAATGATTGTACTCATAGAAATGCTAGAGATGCTTATGTTCTTGATTCCCCATGTTTCCTATTATTCTAGAATATGTTCATGGGTATCAGAAAATACGTACGTTGATAGTTTATTTCATGATATTAATCAGAGATATAATAGCTTTATGATGTTCCGAGAGATTTTATTGATGTACTTCTCATGCATTGCATTCATTTATACATGTGCATTGACCCATGAACATATGGTGTTATATACCCGTATATATATATATATCGGATATTGGAAAAGGTTACGATGTTATATACGCATCACTACCTGATCAGCTGGTATATGTTGATGATTTTTCCCACAATGGCCGAGATTATATGATGGGATGCCCTCAGAGGGTTGATAATGTTATGAATCATATACCTATGCATGACATGACATTCATACACATATGAATGGCACTATAAGTATTTCATGATGTACAAAGTTATCCAGAATTACAAGTTGAGTCATTTACTCCATGTTTGTCCCATGTCTTTTATATACTTATTTATGTGCCTTACATACTCGGTAAATTATTCGTACTGACTTTCCTTTTGCCTGGGAATGCTGCGTTTCATGCCCGCATGTCCCGATAGATAGGATGAGATCCCTCCAAGTAGGCTATCAGCTCTATGAAAGGTGTTGGTGCGCTCCATTTGCTCTAGAGTTGCTTATTTGGTCAGTATGATTAGGACATGTATTGATTAGTATGGCGGGGCCCTGTCCTGACCTTTAAGACATTTATGTAATCTTAAAGGCTTGTAGACATATGTCGTGTACGTGAAAGATTGTATGGCCTTGTCAGCCTATTATCAGTGTACGAGTGATCATTTTTGGTCTTGTAGGGCAGTATGTCATATGTATAAGTTTGTATTCACCCATGCTTTACCCTTGCTCATTTACCTATGATAGAATGATATGAAAGATACATTACGTTGGTACTCGGTTGAGTAAGGTACCGGGTGCCATTCGCGGACTATCAGTTTGGGTCATGACAGAAGTCGTATCAGAGCAGTTCTGTCCTAGGGAGTCTACAAGTCGTGTCTAGTAGAGTCTTGTTTATCTGTGTGTTGTGCACCACACTTATAAGCAGGAGGCTACATGGCATTTAGGATTGTCACTCTTTCTTCTTACTCTAGATTGTGTGGTCTCTATTGTAAGAACTCAATTTACTACACTCCATCTTATTAATAATACGACGATGCGTACATCCAGAAAGGAGGTTGTTAAGAGATATAGTTGTGGAAGAGTTGAGTAAGAGGAACTAGATTTTTCATGATACTTATGATGAGTAAATGTAAGGTCTTTAGTAGATCATGTGTGTACTAAGACGTGTAAGCCTCTTGATAAGGAGAATTAAGGAAAGAATATTTATCTAGCTCTATGGTGAAAGGCAATGAAAGATTCAGAAGATAGATACAAGTTTCAACAGGTAAAAGAAGCAAGATGAAGAAGGGTACGAAGCGCCTAGCTAATGAAGATTATCAGTATTTACAATTCAGGAAGACGAATATAAGCCTTTTGAGTTACCTTCAACAATAATAGAGGTATGTACAATTGGCCACACCCATCTCATTATGCCCTATGGGGGCTAACAAATATAGTATAAGATAAGGACGGATATCAGGATCCGACTGGGATTAGAGTGACCCAAAATAATTGATGGATTATTGCGTTAGTTGACATTTCCGAATGTCAACTAACATTCTCGCTCTAATAGATCTCCTGGTGAGACACCCAGATGGTGCACTCTAATATAGTACAACTAGATATGAGTACTACAAAGATAGGTACTGGAAGCCTTGATGGGATAAATATTACCTAAGTGTGGCTTTCGTCCATTGTAGAGCGAGAATGTTAAGCAACCTGAAGAGCCAGTGGATGGAGCAAGGGGAGCTAAAAGCAAAAGAACGTCTTGTTAAAATTTTCAGAATAAAGTGATAGATAGAAGGGTTAGCAAGGAAATAAAAAGAGAGATAATGAAGCATTATGGGTAAGATGTGATACATGGATGACAACGGTAGATAAAAAATGACAGTATTACAGAGTCTATAGTCAAGTAAAGGAAGAGACGAGAGGTGACAGGCCTTGAGGCAACAAAAGAGTATCGGCCATAGAGTCATATCCTCATTTCGAGAAACATGTTCGTAACTCTAACATGATTACCAAAAGGAAAAGTTAGACCCCATAATGATAAAAATCAGTATAGGCTGGAGAACAATATAAACTAAACATGAATTAGGGACTGAGTGAATTGATAATTGTCGGCATCATGAGGATTTCATATTATGTTCCGGTGATAATAGAATGGACAACAGAAGAAGATTCTTGAGAAATTTAGAGAATGGTTATTCAGGAAGACAGCTTCCTTAAAGCAAGCAATGAGAGCAATGCTTAAGGACTATGTGTGCCAATTATACTAGGTGTCACCCTCGTGAGTAAGAAATTTTGTTATCCTTCGTACAGAAGGATTATCGCAAGACAAGTAAGGGTCATCGATAGTGTGAAAAAACGCCAAAGATGAAGAGGTAAAACATTTATAGGTATATCGTCGTAGGGCTAAATCTTAGTACTCCCCTAAAAGAGGGGATTTGGAGTGACGTGACATTAAGTCTGAATTAAGTGGTTCTAGTAACTTTGGAATGGTAAAGGAAGAATGTGATAAAATGAGTAAGGAATGAGATTGCACTTATCCAAATCCTACCGGTATGTTATGATTGCAGAACATTATGCAAGCATGACGTCAAGGAAAGGAAGTAAGGGTTCATGCCCAGTATGTTATTGATAAATAAGGAGCCAGTGCAAAAGGTAATTTAAGACAAAGGAAATAACCCAAGAAAGATTACGTGCAATATTGATATGAGAATGGGCCAACGAGTAGTTGGTAGTTGGTTCAGTAAGAGCCTAGTTATTGCTAGACAGGAGGTTACAGACGAATCAGTGGATCGTGCAAGATAAACATAGTAAAATGCAATATAGTAAATTCAGCCTCGTAATAATGTCATTATAATACTTGAAAAATATTCATATAGGAGTAGTTAAAGGTACCGTATGAATGTTACGAGAATAAAAGAGAGTGCCACTGGGAAGAAACTAAAAATATCAGTTCAGAAGCAACCTTACAAGAAAAAGGGAATGGAGATGAGTAACTATGAATAATTATAGGCAAGGAAGAACATCAAAAGGTCCGTAATAAGCTCACAACTTTACAAGAGTCAGAGGTTCCTTCCTAAGTATTACAATAAAAGACTAGCTGAGGAAATAAGAAGAAGTCTGCAACCTAAGCACAGTGACCTAAAAAGGAAATGGTCTTGTAACAATAGTCTCACAACAACATTGTACGCACTCCATAAGAAAGTGGCACCTACAGTGGATAATGAACGGGAAGTAAAATCAAAAGTAATCCTCGGATCATATGAAGTTGCACAAAAATTTCAGCATGTGTGGGAACTAAGATAAGCTAAGTAAGCACGAAACAAGGTGGCAGAAAAACAAAGGAAAGTAACCGCTTACGTTTAAAGGAAGCTGAGAAAGAACGAAAGGAATTATTCGATCAATGATCTAGAGTTAGTTACGTTATGAACGCACTTAAGATTTCGGAGTATTATCCATGTAGCATATAAGTTGACAATCATACAGCCGTAGAAAACTCCGGTATAAGTTAAAGGAAAGAGTTGAGTCCAAGTCATAAAACAAGAATTAAATTGTTAGATGATGATATCACGGATATTCCATAGCGTCCATGAAAGGATAACATAATAACTAATACCATGATCTGCAGATCGAAATATAGCTTAAGCCTACGTAAAGGTTGATCAGAGGGAAGAGGAAACTAAAGAGTTACATCAACTAAGTAAATCATGAGTATGATTATTTGACCTAGAAAAATATAGAAGTCGTGATTGAGAACATTGCAGAATCACTCTTAATATCAAAGTTACAAGAGAGAGAGTACAACAACCATATTCTACAATGGCTCTACTATAAATCCAGTTAGAAGAGTACCAGCCTCTTAAGAAGTCAATATGAAGCTCCCGCCAGATGGTGTATGCACCAGAGGTGCAAGTATATAGAGATTCAAATTACGGATGTGAATTACACCTATGTGGGAGGGAGGGCATGAGAGAGATAGAAGACGTGGTGTGAGATTTTAAGGTAAGTGAGGTAAAGGTGAAAAACGTATGAGATACTCAGGTGCAGAAGGTTGTAAATAATCTATACTTCAGATATAGGGCTAGAAGCACTGGGATTCAGTATCCAGGAATGATAGTAGCATCATTGGTGGCACATCTTCCCAGCCTATGGTTTCTAAGTATCGAGAAGTATAGTTAAGAGAATAAAGAAGATTTAGAGATGATGTAATGTCTCGCTTGATGTTCCAGAATAACATAAGGAAATCGATCGCAAGCTAAAGTATGGTAGAGCGACAATGTTTTAGGAAGACATGAGTAAGGATAATAAAGGACGAGTGAGAAGGCGACGAGAATGGATAAGTCCTCAGGATTTAAACCCATGAAAACAAGAGAGCTGATGGTTTCTCAAAATTATTGAAAGCTCGGTATAGCATGAATGAAATCAAAGGAGTCTAATACAAGTAGCATTTAGAAGAGATAGAATGATGCCCTTGTAATAGAATGATGGTGTAATTGTGACAGATAAAGGATGACATTTGAGCTTTAGATTGAGTAATGATTTGAAGGAAAAAAAAAAAAGAAAATATTTCACGGATGGCACGGGACTAGAATACCCCCCCCCCCCCACAAGATGAGTCACGTTGGGATGCTAAGAGATATGGTTATTGAGATATAGTATCGCCCCCAGGTGGATTAGGCAAGCCACTTCAGATATTCCCTGATGAGACGTAAGCCCTGGTCAAAATGTATTATGTAAGAAGTTTCAAATTATCAGTGGTAGACTGTAGATCAACATTGAGGGTAATCAACAATAGATAGATTAAAGTTACAAAGTATGAGATGAGATTGTGCCATCAATATTAAGATGAACACTAATAAAGAAGCGTTAAAGTACTTGGATTTATACATATAGGATAAGCAACAAAAGTAACCTGGAGTTTGCTAGCAGACCGCAGTAATGGTAAATCAAAGTAAGAGTTATGGTACAGTATGACCTACCTAGATGTAGTAAAATCATGCGGATGGATAACCAGGTCTATGAAATAAGAATATTCTTAAGTTCTACAAAGTACCGAGCGAAGAACTTCGGTAATAGATAAAAATTAGAGGAAAAAGGAAAGAAGAGTCGCATAGGCGCACTTACAAGGTTAGAGTGGTACAGGCTGCATGGTAGAAGGTAGCAATAGTTACGAGATTGGAAGGATTTCGACCACAAGTTGTGGTATGATAAAGAGGCCTACAGGGGGGAATGACTTGGCCTTCGGATTTATTCACATAACAGTCGCCTATATGGCAAGGAGAGTATTAAAGTATTCGGAAGACATAGGTTATGAAAATGATAAGTGCATCAGTAACCATTCGAGTACGAATGTTCCAAAGGGGGGAATGATGTTAGGCCCCGCAGTATTACATCGATGTTACACTCTGCAGTATTATATTACGATTATGTTATGCTCCGCAGTATTATATCACGGCGATGTTACACCCTGTAGTATTGTACATTGAATTTGTTGTAAGATAATTGACATCGGTTCAAGGACAAGATTATTTTGAGATCATAAGCATTATGCTATTTCAAACAAGTCATAAGTAAATTCATGAAGTTGAGAGGGTAAGCAAATCGAAAAAAATAAATTTTGTCGAAGTTTGACATTTTGAAATAAAATAAAACCCGAGCTAAAATACCATGTATTTATGGACTACTACCATACAAGGTACCATATGACCATGATAGTAACGTGTATAAAGTATGTTAAAATTCAGTAGTATTATAAGTAATTTGAGATAATTCTTAATTATGTCAATAATTTGTTAATTATTTGATTAGTGAGAGTTTAACAAGTTAATCAAGAGATTAGTGGATAATTATAATCTTGGATAAATTTAAAGAGGGCAACGTGGCAGACATATATATCAAATTAGTGACTCTTAATGTTGTATGGTAAGGTGGCAAAATAAGAGAGTTAGGTGGCTAAGGCATCCTAAGTGGGTCCCACACCCACCAAAATTTAAAAGCCTCGCTAAATTACTTAAAGAGGTGTTGAATCTCTACAATGTGTGGAAGGGAGTCTTCAGCAAGTTCATACAAGAATATGTATATACATGTAATGTTATTTCTTCAATAAAAATTTATATGAAACTATTTAGCATAATCGCATCGGGATTTTGCGATTCTAAGGGAATCTTTTTCAAGAATATCATACAGATTTTCCCCTACTTCGATCCACTGTTATGTGTTGTCGCAATCAATGGATGTTAAAGGGATTGTCAAGAGAATCGGTTCAGGTATGTTAAGGCTATCCCTTCTTTCTTTTTGGCATGATCCATACGATACAAACGAAACGAGCAAATGCACAACTTCCATAAATGACTCTATTCATAGAAATGCTAGAGATGCTTATGTTCTTGATTCCCCATGTGTCCTATTATTTTATCATCTCTTCTTAGGTCTCATAAAATATGTAGGTTGAAAGTTTATTTCATAATATTAATAAGAAACATAATGGTCTTATGACATTCCGAGAGATTTTATTGCATTACAATTATTTATACATGTACATTGACCCATGACCAGATGACATTATATATGCGTATTTATATGTATATATATATATATATATATGTATATGAGATATGGGAAAAGGTTACGGTGTTATATACACATCACAACCTGATCAACTGGTACGTTGATGATTTTGCGCATAGTGGCCAAGATGATTTGATGGGATGCCCTCAGAGGCTTGATGGTGTTATGATATGCACAACATGACATTAATATGCATATGCATGACACTATAAGTATTTCATGATGTACAGAGTTATCCAGACATACAGGTTGAGTCATTTACTCCATCTTTCTTCCATGTATTTTATATACTTATATATGTGCCTTCCATACTCGGCACAGGGGCGATGTGTAAGATGTGCAAAGGCAGAGCGACGGGGCCAGACAAAATCTCGGTGGAATTCTGGAAGAGCGCGGGGCACGCCAGTTTGGAGTGGCTCACTAGGCTGTTTAATGTTATTTTTAAGACTAAGAAGATGCCCGAAGAATGGAGGTGGAGTACGATGATTCCACTTTACAAGAACAAGGGTGATATCCAAAATTGCAATAATTATAGGGGTATCAATTTGTTGAGTCACACTATGAAGGTTTGGGAGATGGTGGTGGAGGCCAGGGTGAGGAGGTGTGTGTCTATTTTTGAGAATCAGTTTGGATTCATACCAGGGCGTTCGACTATAGAAACGATTCATCTAGTTAGGAGATTAGTGGAGCAGTACAGGGATAGGAAGAAGGACTTGCATATGGTGTTTATTGACCAAGAGAAAGCGTATGATAAAGTCCCGAGGGAGGTTTTGTGGAGGTGTTTGGAGTCTAGTGGCGTTGAGGTAGAGTACATTAGAGTGATTAAAGATATATGTATGATGATGCTAAGATCGGGTAAGTACTGTGGGTTGTGATTCGAAGAATTTCCTCACTAGGGATCGGCTCTTAGCCCGTTTTCATTTGACTTAGCGATGGATGTACTGTCGCGACACATCCAATGGGAGTTGCCTTGGTGCATGTTATTTGCTGATGATATAGTGTTGATTGACAAGATGCTAAGCGGAGTTAACGCGAGGTTGGAGGTTTGGAGACAGACCTTGGAGTCTAAAGGTTTCAAATTGAGTACAACCAAGACAGAGTACTTGGAGTGCAAATTCTGTGACGGGACCCACGAAACAGACGTTGAGGTAAAGCTTGATGCTCAAGTTATCCCCACGAGAGCGAGTTTTAAGTATCTAAATTCTATTATACAGGTTAACAAGGAGATTTATGAAGATGTTGCACATCGCATCAGAGCAGGATGGATGAAGTGGTGTGTCACGACCCCGATTACTAAGCCGGCCATGATGGCACCTATCATGGAACTAGGCTAGCCAACCATTTCAGATTATCAATATATTTCATAATTTCCCCAATATTAGCAGATTTTAAAATAGTTGAATGAGATGAAAAAATTATACATTTCCCCAAAACCTGGAGTCAACTGTCATGAGCATCTAAAACTGTAAATACAATGTACAATAAGGTGACTCGCTACTAGAATTCCTGGAGTACAAAAGACCAAAACTATGAACCGAGGAAAAGAAAGGAGGTGAGCTAGGGAAACTGAGCAGCTACCTCGATCCTTAAAAAACTCCAAGCACGTCCGGAAATTAACTAGTGAGATGGTCCGGTACCTAGATCTGCACACAGAGGCACAGGGAGTAATGTGAGTACGCCAACTCAGTAAGTAATCAAAGTAACTAAAAACTTGAGTGTAGTGGCGAGCAATTATAAATCATGTAAATCCATATAATGAATAACAGTGGAAATAGGTAAATCAAGTCAGGAATCTACATTCAAAATATTTCATAAAAACTGCAGTTTCCATTTTAAAAATCTCGCATAAAATCATTTATCATCAGAGGCTCAGTGTAAGGAAGAGTCAAAAATAGTAGTTTCGTAAAATATAAGCCTCTCGGGCACAGTATCACTCACAATAAAGCCACTCAGTCGCTCATGACTCACTATCAGTATCTCATGCTCACACTAAACACTCGTACTCAGCAAGTACCATGAATACACACAATTGCTGAGGTGGGGAGCCCGCTCCACTACACACACACACACACACATATATATATATATATATACTGTTGTGACGTGCAACCCGATCCTTATAACATACGCTGCGACGTGTAGCCTGATCCATATAATAGTCGACTGCGCTCACTTGGGTGTACAGACTCCTGGAGGGGCTCCTTCAGCCCAAACGCTATATCTGCTGTGGCGTGCAGCCCGATCCATATATATATAATTTATATTGCTGTGGCGTGCAGTCCGATCCATATGTAACATATATATATATATATATATATATATATATATATATATATATATATATATATATATATATTGTTGCGGCGTGCAGCCCATCCCATAACTATCCTCACATACTCGGCACTCGGCCTAACACATATATATTGCTGCGGTGTGCAACCCGATCCATAACTATCCTCACATATTCGGCTGTCGTCCTGACTCAATCATCCTCACAAGCCACTTGGGCGATTCATCTCAACTCACGGGGCTCAGCCTAAAATACTTCTCAGAGTTTTCAAAGCAGTGCGATAACAATGAAAATAACAACAAGTAGGAAACATGAGTGAGTTCACAATTGTTCTATTAGGATAGTGGTAGAATAGTGTAAAAGTACCTCTGAGGGTCTAAATAGGTCGGCACAAGGCCCCAAACGTGGAAAATATCCCTGAGGATCTAAACAGGTCAGCATGAGGCCCCAAACATGGCTCATAGCCCATAAACAAGTATAAATTTCTCAAATACATGATATCATAAGGTTTCAAATCGAATACGCGACTTAATAGTGGCTACGGCACGAATCAAGTCACAATCCCTATCGGTGCACGCCCCCACGCTCGTCACCTAGCATGTGTGTCACCTCATTTACCAAAACAATATTAATTACCGGGGTGTCATACCCTCAGGTTTAGAGTTACAATCGTTATTTACCTCAAAACAGCCTAAATGCTAATCCGCGATGCGTTTGCCCCTCGAATTGGCTCCCAAATGCTCCGAATCTAACCAAAATCAGATTAACATCATCAATATACGCCAACGTAACAAAACCCAATCGAAAAATATCAATTTAGACACAATTGTCGAAATTTGGCAAAACCCCAGCCCCGCCGGCGTCTCGAAATTCGATAAAATTTACATCACTAGAATCCACATCCTCCCACGATTCTATAAATACAAAGAACACCAAAATCAGACCATAATTGCCCACTCCAATCCTCAAAAGAAATTTCCAATTCCATGCATAACCTCCCCAAATTTTGGGTTTAAATTCAACAAATTCCCGGTTTAGTTACTTAGAGAATGACGTAGAAACGAGTTATGAAGTTGAAAACCTTAGCTCCAAGTGATTCCCTTTCATTTCCTCTTCAAACCCTCTCAAAGAGCTCCAAACCCGCTTATCAATGTAGGAAAATAGACTAAATTTCATAAGAAAGGCTATTTAAAACATTCTGCCCAACACTATTATTCCCTTCAGTGCGATCGCCACTCCAGCCACGCGATCGCGATGCACACCCCAGACCACTCTACGCATTCGCATACCAACACACGTGATCGCATAGAAAAATTATCCATCCCACACACGCGCCTCAAAACCTCTGTGCGGTCGTACAAAGGGCCACGTGATCGCACTGCTTCACCTGCCCAACCTATGCGATCACAATCTTTATTACGCGATCGCATAGAAAAATTGCATGTCCCAGTCTTTAACTCTGCGTGATCGCGGATGAATCCATGCTATCGCAGTGAAGAAATCACTGCTGCTAAAATACCAGAAAACCAGCAATCTCCCAAAGACCAAAAGTGCTCCTTTGAGCCTCCGATATACTCCCGATGCCCCCGTGACCACAACCAATCCTACCAAAACACCCCATAACATCATTCAGAATTAGTGGAGCCTTCGAAACACCGAAAACAACGCAAAAACACCAAAATTACATCAAATTCAAGCCTATGAACTTTGAAACTTCTAAATTTCGCCAATGATGCCGAAACCAACCAAAACACATCCGATTGACCTGAAAATTTGCACACATATCCAAAATGACATTACGAACCTGCTCCAACTTCTTGAATTCCATTCCGACCCCAATAGTCTATTTTCCACTGCCGATCGGAAATCTCCAAAAACTAATTTTCGCCAATTCAAGCCTAATTCTACACCGGACATCAAAACTTCATTTCGAACACACTCTTAAGTCCCAAATCACTTGGAAGCTATCCGCGTCATAAAATCCACATTTGGAGGTCGTTTACCAATAAGTCAACTCCCAGTTGACTTTTTCAACTATTAAGCTAATTTAAGAGACTAATTGTCTCAATTCTCACCACCACCACTCCGAACCCGAACCAACCAATCTAACACAACACAAACAAGCTAAGCAACATATGATAAAGCAGAAATGGGTGAAACGGGGCTAATCTCACGGAACGACCAATCTGGTCGTTACATCCTCCCCCTATTAAACAAACGTTCGTCCTCAAACTGGTCTAGAAACATACCTGGGGTCTCGAATAAATAAGGATATCTTCTTTGCATCTCCCGCTCAGTCTCCCAGGTGGCATCGTCCACTGGTTGTCCTCTCAACTGAACCTTCATTGAAGCTATATCCTTAGACCTCAGCTTTCTGAACTGACGGCCCAAAATAGCCATTGGCTCTACCTCATTGACGTATAACCCTCGAGCTGAACCGTGCTGAAGTCCAAAACATGAGATGGTTCACGAACATACTTCCAGAGCATCGAAACATGGAACACCGGATGAACACTCAATAAGCTAGGAGGTAAGGCAAGCCTAACAGCCACCTCCCCAATCCTCAAAAGCACCTCAAAAGGCCCAGTAAATCGGGGACTCAACTTTCCCCTCTTTCCGAACCTCATAATACCCTTCATGGGTGACACCTTCAGCAACACTTTCTCCCCAACCATGAAAGACACATCTCGGACCTTCCGGTCCACATAACTCTTTTACCTAGACTACGTAGTGCGAAGCCGCTCTTGAATCAACTTCACCTACCCAACGCAGCCTGAACCATGTTTGTGCCCAATAGCCTAGCCTCGCCCGACTCAAACCAACCAACCGGAGATATGCACTTCCTACCATATAAATCCTTATACGGAGCCATCTGGATACTCGAATGATAACTATTATTATAAGCAAACTCCACGAGTGGCTGAAACTGGTCCCAAAAACCCCCAAAATCAATGACACAGGCACGCAACATATCCTCCAAAATCTGAATAGTACGCTCCGACTGCCCGGCAGTCTGAGGATGAAATGCTATTTTCAACTCAACCTGAGTACCTAACTCCCTCTACACGGCCCTCCAAAACTGAGATGTGAACTGAATACCTCTGTCAAAAATGATAGAAACTGGAACCCTATGCAATCGGACAATCTCCTTGATATAAATCTCAGCTAACCGCTCCGAAGAATAAGTAGTACCAACAGGAATGAAGTGTTGGGACTTGGTCAGCCGATCAACAATAACCAATATAGCATCAAACCTCCTCGATGTCTGTGGAAGCCTACCTACGAAGTCCATGGTAACTCGCTTCCACTTCTACTTCGGGATATCTAATCACTGAAGCAATCCACCTGGTCTCTAGTGCTCATGCTTGACATGCTGACAGTTGAGACACCGAGCCACAAACTCAACAATATCTCTCTTCATCTGCCTCCAGCAGTAATGCTGTCTCAGATCCTGATACATCTTTGCGGCACCCGGATGGATGGAATACCGCGAATTATGGGTCTCATCTAGAATTAAATCGTGAAGTCTATCCACATTGGTCACGCAAATCGGCCCTTCATCCTCATGACCCCGTCATCACCAATAACCACACCCCTGGTATCACCGCGACGGACCCTTTCCTAAAGAATGAGCAAGTGTGGATCATCATACTGGCGTGCTCTAATCTGATCATAAAGGGAAGAGTTGGAGGCTACACAAGACAATACTCGTGGAGGCTCTGATAGATCCAATCTCACCAACTGACTCGCTAAAGCCTGAACATCAAGTGCTAAAGGTTGCTCTGCTACTGGAAGGTAGGCTAGACTCCCCAAACTCTCCGCTCTGCGACTCAGGGCATCAGCCACTACATTGGCCTTCCCCGAATGATATAAAATAGTGAGGTCATAATCCTTGAGAAGCTCCAACCATCTCCTCTGACGCAAATTCAGATCCTTCTGCTTAAGTAGATGCTGCAAACTACGGTGATCAGTGAAAATCTCACAATGCACTCCATATAAATAATGACGCCAAATCTTCAAGGCGTGGACAATAGTTGCTAGCTCAAGATCGTGCACTGGATAATTCTTCTCGTGCACCTTCAACTGTCTGGATGCGTAGGCAATCACCCTACCGTCCTTTATCAAAATCGCTGCAAGGACAACTCTCGAGGCATCACAGTAAAGTGTATAGGAACCTGAACCCGTAAGAAAAACCAACACCGAAGATGTAGTCAAAGCTGACTTGAGCTTCTGAAAGCTCTCCTCACACTCCTCATTCCACCTCAACTGAGCACCCTTCTGGGTCAGTCTGGTCATAGGTGCTGCAATAGATGAAAATCCCTCTACAAAATGGCGGTAGTGCGCTGCCAAACAAAGGAAACTACGAATCTCAGTAGCTGATGATGGTCTAGGCCAGCTCTGCACCGCCTCTACCTTCTTGGGATCAACCTGAATACCCTCACTGGACACCACGTGCCTCAAGAATGCTACTGAATCAATCCATAACTAACACTTCAAAAATTTTGCATACAATCTATTCTCTCTCAAGGTCTGAAGCACAACTCTCAAATGCTGCCCATGATCCTCCCGAGATCGGGAATATACCAAGATATCATCAATAAACACGATGACGGAAGAATTCAAATAAGGCCGGAATACACTGTGCATCAAGTTCATAAAGGTTTCTAGGTCATTGTCAGCCCGAAAGACATAACCAAAAATTCATAATGACCATATCTAGTCCTGAAAGCAGTCTTCGGGATGTCTGGCCCCCGAATCTTCAACTTATGATAGCCGGAACACAAGTCAATCTTAGAAAATACCTTGGAACCCTAAAACTGATCAAACAAGTCATCTATACGAGGCAAGGGATATCGGTTCCAACTCAGTGGCATGAAGAGCCAGTTTTGAAAATCGCATCTCATACTATGTCACTAATAGCTCCCCCTGACGCAACTGCTCAAAATACCTGTGCTGCTCCTCCCTGTGAGACTGGGATACATACTTCTCCAAGAAGATAGTGGATAACTGCTACCAGGTGAGGGGTGCTGAACCAACTGGCCTACGCCTCTCAAAAGACTCCCACCAAGTGAAAGTAGCACCAGAAAACTGAAAAGTAGCAAACGAGATCCCACTAGTCTCCAAAATCCCAGTAGTACGCAGCATCCGCTAACACTTATCCAGAAAAACCCTGGGCATCCTCTCTCTCAGCACCAGTGAATGTCGGAGGCTAATGTCTACTAAATCGCTCCAGCCTACGTTGCCCATCATCTAGCATGGCTGGAACCACGAAGTCCTGAACTGGAGCAACCTGCTGAGCTGGAACCTCCCCCGGTGTCTGATGGCCCTGAGTAACCTGCTCAGGTGTCCAGGAAACTGGAGTCTGACTACCTCCCCCGGCCTGAGAAGTAGCGGCAACTTCCTGAGCAAGGGTGGTACACACAGTATGATCTGAGCCAAGGTCTCCTGACGACCCAGAATAATAAGATTGTTCCTAAGGGTTCTGCAGCCTCTCGAAGATAAGTACGAACGTCTCCATACCGATCTGCAAGACTCTACTAAACCTGCTCATGACCGTTGAGTCCTATGTAACCTAGGCTCTGATACTAACTTGTCACGAACCCGATTTCTAAACCGGCCATGATGGTGCCTATCATGGAACTAGGCTAGCCAACCATTTCAGATTATCAATATATTTCATAATTTCCCCAATATTAGCAGATTTTAAAATAGCAGAATGAGATGAACAAATAATACATTTCCCCAAAACATGGAGTTAATTGTCATGAGCATCTAGAACTGTAAATACAATGTACAACAAGGTGACTTGCTACTACAAATCCTGGAGTACAGAAGACTAAAGCTATGAACTGAGGAAAAGAAAGGAGGTGAGTTGGGGACACTGAGCAGCTACTTTGATCCTCGAACAACTCCAAGCACGTCCGGGAATCAACTAGTGAGATGGTCTGGTACCTAAATCTGTACACAGAGGTGCATGGAGTAACGTGAGTACGCCAACTCAGTATGTAATCAAAGTAACTAAAAACTTGAGTGTAGTGACGAGCATTTATAAAACATGTAAATCCATATAATTAATAACAGTGGAAATAAGTAAATTAAGTCAGGAATATACATTCCAAATATTTCATAAAAACTCCAATTTCCATTTTAAAAATCTCGCATAAATCATTTATCATCAGAGGCTCAGTGTAAGGAAGAGTGAAAAATAGTAGGTTCGTAAAATATAAGCCTCTCGGGCACAGTATCACTCACAATAAAGCCTCTCAGTTGCTCGTGACTCGCTATCAGTATCTCATGCTCACACTAAACACTCGTACCCATCAAGTATCATGAATACACACAACTTCTGCGGCGGGCAGCCCTCTCCACTACATATATATATATATATATATTATTGCGGTATGCAACCCGATCCTTATAGCATACACAGCGGCATGCAGCCGGATCCATATAATTGTCGACTGTGCTCATTGGGGGTGTACAGAATCCTGGAGGGGCTCCTTCATCCCTAGCGCTATATCTGCTACAGCGTGCAGCCTGATCCAATATGTATATTGTTGCGGCGTGCAGCTCGATCCATATATATTATATATTGCTGTGGCGTGCAGCCCGATCCATATATATAAAATCTATATTGTTGTGGCGTGCAGCTCGATTCATATGTAATATATAATATATATAAATTGTTGCGGCGTGTATCCCGTCCCATAACTATCCTCGCATACTCGGCGCTCGGCCTAACACATATATATTGCTGCGGCGTGCAGCCCAATACATAACTATCCTCACATATTAGGCTCTCGGCCTGACTCGCTCATCCTCACAAGCCCCTTGGGCAATTCATCTCAACTCACAGAGCTTAGTCCAAAATACTTCTCAGTGTTTTCAAAGCAGTGCGATAACAGTGAAAATAACAACAAGTAGGAAACATGACTGAGTTCACAATTGTTCTATCAGGATAGTGGTAGAATAGCGTAAAAGTACCTCTAAGGGGCTAAATAGTTCGGCGCAAGGCCCCAAACGTGGAAAATACCCCTGAGGGTCTAAACAGGTGGGCACGAGTCCCCAAACATGGCTCACATCCCATAAACAAGTATAAATTTAAGAAATACAGGATATCATAAGGTTTCAAATCGAATACGCGGCTTAATAGTCGCTACGGGATGGACCAGGTCACAATACCTATCGTTGCACGCCCCCACGCTCGTCACCTAGCATGTGCGTCACCTCATTTACCAATACAATATCAATACCCTCATGTTTAGAGTTATAACCATTACTTACCTCAAAAAGCCCATAAGCTACTCTGCGATGCGCTTTCCCCTCGAATTGGCTCCCAATTGCTCCGAATCTAACCAAAATCAGATTAAAATCATCAATATACGCCAACGTAACAAAACCCAATCGAAAAATATCAATTTAGACACAATTCTCGAAATTTGGCCAAACCCGATCCTCGGGCCCACGTCTTAGAATTCGATAAAATTTACTTCACTCGAAGCCTCATTCTCCCACGATTATATACATACCAAGAACACCAAAGTCGGACCACAATTTCCCACTCAAATCCTCAAAAGAAATTTCCAATTCCACGCACTTAACCTCCCCAAATTTTGGGTTTAAATTCAACAAATTCCCGGTTTAATGACTTAGATAACGACTTAGAAACGTGTTATGAAGTTGAAAACCTTACCTCCAAGTGATTCCCTTTGATTTCCTCTTCAAACCCTCTCAAAGAGCTCCAAACCCGCTTATCAATGGAGGAAAATGGACAAAATTTCGTAAGAAAGGCTATTTAAAACATTCTGCCCAGCACTACTATTCCTTTTAGTATGATCTCGACTCCAGCCACACGATCACGATGCACAGCCCAGACCACTCTACGCATTTGCATACCAACACACGCAATCGCATCGAACAAATATCCATCCGACACACGCGCCTCAGAACCTCTATGCGATCGCACAAAAGGCCATGCGATCGCACTGCTTCACCTGCCCAACCTTTTCGATTGTAATCTTTATTATGCGATCGCATAGAAAAAATTGCCTTCCCCAGTATTTTACTCTACGCGATTGCGGATGAATCCACGCGATCGTAGTGAAGAAATCATAATTGCTAAAACATCAGAAAACCAACAATCTCCCAAAGACCAAAAGTGCCCGTTTCAGCATCTGATACACACCCGAGGCCCCCGGACCTCAACCAATCCTACCAACACACCCCATAACATCATTCAAACTTAGTCGAGCCTTCGAAACACCTAAAACAACGCAAAAAAAAAAATTACATCAAATTTAAGCCTATGAACTTTGGAACTTCTAAATTTCGCCAATGATGTCAAAACGAACCAAAACACATCCGATTGACCTAAAAATTTGCACACATATACAAAACAAAATTACGAACCTGATCCAACTTCCGGAATTCTATTCCGAACCCGATAGCATATTTTCTACTACCGACCAAAAATCGCCAAAAACTAACTTTCGCCAATTAAAGCCTCATTCTACACCGACATCAAAACTTAATTCTGAACATAATCCTAAGTCCCAAATCACCTAACGAAGCTATCCGAGCCATAAAATCCAAATTCCGAGGTGATTTACAAATAAGTCAACTCCAAGTTGACCTTTTCAACTATTAAGCTAATTTAAGAGACTAAGTGTCTCAATTCTCACCATGACCACTCCGAACCCGAACCAACTGACCCAACACAACACAAACAGGCTAAGCAACATATGATAAAGCAGAAATGGCGGAAACGGGTCTAATCTCACAGAACGACCGGCCGGGTCATTATATGGAGGCCCGCTTCTGGTGTTTTATGTGATAAGAACGTGCCGCCAAGACTTAAAGGCAAGTTTTATCGAGTGGTGGTTCGACCCGCTATGATGTATGGGGATGAGTGTTGGCCAGTCAAGAACTCCCACGTGTAGAAGATGAAAGTAGCAGAGATGAGGATGTTGAGATGGATGTGTGGGTGTACCAGGAGCGATAAGATTAAGAATGAAGTTATCAGAGACAGAGTAGGAGTAGCCCCCAAGGAGGACAAGATTCGGGAGTTGAGGCTGAGATGGTTCGGACATGTTAAGAGAAGAAGCATAGATGCCCCTGTTAGGAGGTGTGAGAGGTTAGCCATGGCGAGTTTGAGAAGAGGTCGAGGTAGGCCTAAGAAGTACTGGGGAGAGGTGATTAGACAGGACATGGCGCCGCTTTAGCTTACGGAGGACATGACCCTTCATAGAAGGGTGTGGAGATCGAGGATTAAGGTATAAGGTTAGTCGGTAGTTTTTAGTTGTTCACCGATAGTCTTAGTAGCACGCATGTCCCTTCATATTCTTAGATTTTTATTAAGTTAGGTGGTTTTGTTCCCCTCAAGTATTGTATCCCTTGTTGCTAGTATTTGGTACTACTTATCCTGTATCTCTCCCTTTTTCTTTTATTTTCCCTCTTTCTTCCTTTATTTCTATCCACTTCTTCTAATTACCCTTCCTGAGCCGAGGTTCTATTGGAAACAGCCTCTCTACCTGTTAGGTAGGGGTAAGGTCTGCGTACAGACTACCCTCCCCAGACCCCACCTGGTGGGAATATACTTTGTTTGTTGTTGTTTTTTTTGTTGCATACTCGGTAAATTATTCGTACTAACGTCCCTTTTGCCTGGGATGCTGTGTGTTTCATGCCCGCAGGTTCAGATTGACAGGATGAGTGCCCTCCAAGTAGGCTATCAACTCAACGAAAGGTGTTGGTGCGCTCCATTGGCCCCGGAGTTGCTTATTTGGTTAGTATGATTAGGAAATGTATTGATTAGTATGGCGGTGCCCTGTCTCGACCTATATGACATTTATGTACTCTTAGAGGCTTGTAGACATATGTCGTGTACGTGAAAGATTGTATGGCCTTGTCATCCTATGTTCAGTGTACGAGTGATCATTTTTGGTCCTGTAGGCCACTATGTCATATGTATAAGTTTTTATTCGCTCATGGTTTACTTCGGTTCATTTACCTATGATAGAATGATACGAAAGATACATTACCGATCGGTACTCGATTGAGTAAGGTACCGGGTGCCAGTCGCGGCCTATCGATTTGGGTTGTGACATTACCGACCCGCAAGACTCTACTAAACTTACTTATGATTCGTACAACCTATGAACCTTGAGCTCTGATATCAACTTGTCATGACCGAAAATACCACCTTAAGGATTGTGATGGCACATAGTATCTAAGACTAGGTAAGACTATCACATGATGAGATAAACATAATATAGCAACCTACTATTAAATAAAATCTTGAAATGCCATAGCATAGCCGTAAAGTGAATACAACAATAAAAATCCCTAAACCCGGTAATACTAAGTCATAAGCTTTACAAGAAGTACATCATAAGTCTCAAAGTGTACATCCCTACTTAGAATACATAAATAGTAATAAAGCAACTAAATAAGGTGACTCTAAGGCCTGCGGGCAGGACAACAGGTATACCTTAAAGTGTCTGGCAGCTCAGGATCAACTCAGTAACGATCAACATGGTCTGGTGTACCTGGATCTGCACAAAATATGCAGACTATTATCTCCTACTACCTGATTACTATCTTTAAGTTGTTTACCTAAAGCGCACTAGTTGATTCTAGATCGTACCCTATGCGTGAACTACCCGTCCCACGCCTATGGCCTAGGAGGAATTTGGACCTCTATCTTGGGGTGGTTCTAGACTTAACTTAGGTTGCTCAAAAATGAGAAAACTAGGTGACATACAAAACAAGTTGGATTTTCATGTATAGGAAAATAAGGGCTCAAGTTAGCCTCCACAGTTAGGCAACAAATGCACGCAAACAAATTAGGCATTTGACAGTTACTTACTTTAAACAAGTTAATGTTGTAGAATCCTATAGGCATGATCTCTATGTGATTCTGGATTTTAATAAGCGTGCAATTCATATGTAAAAGCCACGTTCCTTAATACGATTTCTAAAAGACTACGCAATTGCCTACTGATTTAATTATAAGAGATTAAACCTATAAGCATGATATCTAGGTATTTTTATGCTTGAACTGGCGAGGATAATCATAGGAATACATTCAGAACTGCTTAGTCGAATCCTATATGCATGGTCTCTAATAATGATAATTAGCACAATGTTGAAAGCACTTGAAAGAAACGAGCAGGATAATAATTAAGACTGATTTTAGACCCTATAGGCAAGATTTCTATAGTCATAATTAAAAATTAATTTTAGATCTTATAGGCAAGATTTCTATAGTCATAATTAAAACTGATTTTAGATCTTATAGGTATGGTATCTAAATTACAGATTATATAGCATGTAAATTGACAGAATCCTATAGAGCCTAATGCATATGCACATTGAGATATTGGTCATTTAATCTCCTATAGGGATGGTTTCTAACAGGTAAAAGGAGAACACATTGAGCAAAGTAGAGAACCTTTAGGCAGAATTACTAACACATAATAATTGAACTTGTTTGAGCATAATAACACATTTGAGCATAAAAGTTCTATAGGCAGGATCTCTATCCATTTTAATTCATGTGTTAAGATGAACACCTTTTTCCCAATTTTTACTAATACCCCAAATTTTATTACAACAATTATTACAGACCCAAAATGAATGGAATAAATTACAGAGTAAAATAACTATAGGGAGCCTATAGCAAGCCCAAAAATATACCCAGCCAGGCTAGGCCTTCATTCTCATGGTTCACAACAGCCCAGAAATTACATCTTCATTGACATAAAGCAGCCAGAAATCAATTGATTCACCCAGTAGGTAGAAAACATAGTTGAGCATATAGAACCAAGACCCTAGTGTGTTAGAGTTCCCAAGGACTTCAGGAACCCAGGGCAGTATTCACACTAGAGAGGTTAATAGGAGAGATTCAGAGGATAACTAGGGACCAAATCCTAGTGTGTCAGAGTTCATAAGGGTCTCAATTGGACCCTGAGCAGTGCTCACACTAGGGAGGTCAAAAGATAGAACCTAAGTAGCCTTGGGTTTTAGCCGGTTAATAGTAAGAACTCAAAGACTCCAAGCAGTAAAGGAATAGACTGAGGTTAAGCGACAGTACTAAGGGATACAAACAAATTCAAGTCGAACACATAAAACAGGTAATAGAACATGCTTTGATTTTAAGAACAGACTTTAGCAAAGTTTCAAAAGAACAAATTCAACACATAATACATAGGTTACCAACATAGGTTAGCAGGATTGATGTGCACAGACTTATAGTAAAAATGAAGTTCATATTATGCTAAGTGTAGAATGCTAGTGTCACAAGAAGGAATCATATCAATTGGCAATAGAACTTAACAGGATTAGGGCAATTACTGGGGAAGTCAAGACATGGTGAAAACAGGATCAAAACAGGCTACATGTCATCACATGAAAATTTAGAAACGGACTTGTGCTATATACTTAATGAATATACTCATACTTAGTCAACTAATCCATAGAAAGGGGATATGGGAGCATGTTCAAGTAGCAAATTTTAACAGTAGAGATTGCTATTAGTAACACATAGGCTAGGCAGACTTAAAAATAAATCAAGTCAAATCATGTATAAGCATGTCTCAAACTATAAATGTAATGGAATTAAGATTAGAAAGGCCTAAAATTGAAGTGAAGCAATCAGACTTGTATACGAAAACAGCCGAGAAATACATTGATCAACAATCTTCAGAAGTGAAAACACATGCTAATGACATGTAATTGGGAATGAAATGACAAAGGTTAGGTAACTCACTAGTTAAGCGAAAAAACAAGAAAGGAAAGAAGTCCACAGTGTTATGAATATTGACACAAAACAAGAACCCAAAATTTCTGGCATTGGCTTTCAGCTGGCCATGAACCAGAATATGGAGCAAGAGTATTAGAGATCAAAGGGCACACAATTTTAATTTTTAGTAGATTTCTTAAAGATTCCAGGCTATTTGTAAGGGGAATGGACAGGGGTTTATATAGTAGTAGAAATCAAACACCCTAACAAGGAAAGTCATCAGTCAAACACTAGGAAGGAAAGCAATCAAAATCAGGGAGGAAATGATGGAAATTTCAAAACCCTAATTTTAGGGAAAGTACAAAAATCAGTAGAAATCTAAAATAAATAAAAAATAAAAATCAAATGTTGCATAGATAAGATAAACATAGACAGAAATATCACTTAAAATCAAAGAATTGAACCAGATTTGGTTCGATCTAAAAGAAATCTGAAGCCCTAATTTTTAGGGTCAAGTACGAATCAACGGAGATACACAAAGATCCATACCATAATAGAACAAGAATGAACACAGACGGAATAGTGGAAAGGTCAAGAAGTTGAACCAACTTTGGTTCGATTCTGATGAGATCTTCTTTCCATGTCTAGGCAAGCGGTGTAGAGAAGGATCCAGTACCAAGGGGGACTCGAATATAGTAGGAAATAGCCATATAATCCCATGTCCAGTGGGATTAGGAGAGGTATTTGGGGGAAGACGGCTAGGATTTGGGCAGAGAGAAGGGGGGGGGGGTTTGAGAGAATTCAAAGGCGGTAGGTGGTGAAGAGTTATTAGGGTTAGGGGGTGTTAGGTTAATTAAAAGGTACGAGAGTAATATGGGGCGTTGATCTTAGAGATCAATGGCAAAGGTTAGATGAGAGTTTTGGGTCGGGTTGGTTTAACTGGTTGGGTTGGGGGTTATTTGGTTTGGGCTCAGAGGTTATTAGGCTGGGACTGGGTAGGTTATGTCCGAAATTAAGGTAAATTTGGGGCCACCTTTTAAATACCCAATGTTATAAATAATTTATAAATGTAATTAATAAATATCATTTGTGCACTAAAATGATAAAAAAATAACTACTTAACATTATAAGAATATAAAAGTTCTTTTTCTGCATATATAATGTAATTATACATGCATATGGGCTATTATTGCAAACATATGTAATTAGCTTTAAAAATATAATTGTATGTGACAACCCAAAATCCCTACGGTCGTGATGGCGCCAGAAACCATTGTCAGGCAAGCCAATCATTAATTAGTAGAAATAAATTCCTGTTTATCATTTATGAAAAATCATTTCCTTTCACTTTATTACACGTTAGCTAAGTAAAATCTGTCAAGTAAAACAATAGTTTAAATATTACGCTTTAGCAAATATATCCTAACACATCCCAGAACCCGGTGTCACAAGTACATGAGCAATTTCTAAGAATTTATACAATCATCACCAAGTCTGTCCGTAATACAAATTGGACAAGGAAATTTAAAATACAAATAAATACAGTACGAGAGAGACTCTATCAGTTGCGGATCGCCTCCGGATGATGCAGCTCGCCTAAGTCTCTGAATCCTCCACATTGCTATGAAAGTACTTGGGCAATAAAATGCACAGCAAGTGTAGCATGAGTACAAAAACAACGTGTACTCAGTAAGTTGCCCGCCTAACCTCAGAGAGGTAGTGACGAGAGGTCGAATTAGACACTCACTAAGGGCCAACAAATTAATTAACAGTATAAGATGAACACGATAGGCATGTAAAAGTAGTAAGCAGCTGATATATAAGGTACTAAAATCCAAGTAAATACTGGAAATAACAAACAGTCACCCCTTTCTCATTATTTTTCCTAAATATCTTAAATAAACAATTTCCTCTTTGTTTTCCTCCAAATATCATAAATTCACAAATTCTCCTTTATTTTTCCCCCAAATATCTTATCACTTCAAAAATCATGAAGAAAACATTTAACAATTTAGCATGCACATACGAGGTAAGGACAACCGACCTGAGCCGTCATAATAATCAACTTTGTGCACTGCCGAAGATCGAACGGCCCGTACCAAAAGTGCATCTCTCAATAAAATACTCATGTCTATGCACTGTCGAGGATCGAACGGCCTGTACCAAAAGTGCATCACTCAATATAATAATCCTCTCTGTGCACTGCCGAGGGTCGGACAGCCCGTCCCAAAAGTGCACCTCTCAATATAATAATCATGTCTATGCACTGCCGAGGATCGAACTACCTGTACCAAAACTGCATTTTAAATCCACTGTAGCGTACGGCCCGCTCTCATAAGAGTAGGGGAAATAACACTCTGCTCGCGGAATAAATTGCGAAGCGGTCACATGAATACATGCACAATCAACAATCCACCCCGAATACGTCGGGAAGATAAATACTCAATTAAATGACCGATTTCTCTTTTAAAAATCACAAATAGTATTTAAATCCCTTTTTTCGAAACTCACTTGCCGAGCTATATAACGTTTAATAACACAACCTTATTCGGAAATAGAAATTGCCCTCGAAGGAAATTAATTCTCTTTTTAGATGCTTAAGAAAATAAACTCTAATATTCTTTGGTCATTCAATTACAATTTCAATTACATTAGCAGTATAATATTACAGACAAGATCACAGGTACAACACGTAAGGCATGCTAGTGGGTACTAGGCTACCCGAACATGGCATAATAGTAGCTATGCACGGACTCCTGTCACCTCGTGCATATGTAGCCCCCCCCCCCTAATAGCATATACTTAATTAATTCACCTAGGGGGACAATTCCCCCTCGCAAAGTTAGAAAGGAGACTTACCTCGCTTCGAAATTCCAATACCGGCTTCCAAGCCCTTCCGACGACTCCAACGGGCGCACAACGCTCCGAAACAACCATATAACGGCAAAGCAATGAAAATTCATCCTAATACTCACAACAAATTCAAGTTATATACTTTCCCAACCCCGCTCAGTGAAATGACCAAAACGCCCTCGGGCCCACGTGCCTGGAATCCAAAATTTCTCGATGATATATTCTACCCATAGCATTACTAACTCAAATATACAATTTACTCAACTATTCATGCTCAATTCGTGGCTAAAACTCCAAATTATCATTTTCTAGGTTTCTTTAAGATTTTCCAAATTTCCAATCAATTCCCACGCCTAGTTCATGCATATAATCTTGTATTTAACTTTAGAATGGGGGGAATTTACTTACCTTGATATGCATGATGAAAACCCCTCTTGAAGCCTCCCAAAATCGCCATGCTAAGATGAAAAATAGAGGAAATGGCCATAATTCACGGTTATAAACATTCTGCCCAGACAACCCCTTCTATGCGATCGCACACCCCTTCATGCGATCGCATAGGTTAATCTAAAAAAAGCCCCCAAAATCCCACTGTGCGATCGCATACAAGACTCTGCGATAGCATAGGGCAACCCAGTAGCTTTCACAAATCCTTCTCTCCGATTGCAAACGCCTACACGCGATCGCCTCCGGATGATGCAGCTCGCCTAAGTCTCCGAATCCTCCACGTTGCTATGGAAGTACATGTGCAATAAAATGCACAGCAAGTGTAGCATGAATAAAAAAACATCGTGTACTCAGTAAGTCGTTTGCCTAACCTCAGAGAGGTAGTGACGAGAGGTCGAATTAGATACTCACTAAGGGCCAGCAAATTAATTAACAGTATAAGATGAACACGATCGGCATGTAAAGGTAGTAAGCAACATATATATAAGGCACTGAAATCCAAGTAAATACTTGAAATAACAAACATTCACCAGTTTCTCATTATTTTCCAAAATATCATAAATAAACAATTTCATCTTTTTTTTCCTCCAAATATCATAAATTCACAATTTCTCCTTTATTTTTCCCCCAAATATCTTATCACTTCAAAAATCATGAAGAAAACATTTAACAATTTAGCATGCGCATATGGGGTAAGGATAACCGGCCTGAGCCGTCATAATAATCAATATTGTGCACTGCCGAGGATAGAACGGCCCGTACCAAAAGTGCACCTCTCAATAAAATACACATGTCTATGCACTGCCGAGGATCGAACGGCCCATACCAAAAGTGCATCACTCAATATAATAATCCTCTTTGTGCACTGCTGAGGAATGAACGGCCCGTCCAAAAAGTGCACCTCTCAAATTATCATGTCTATGCACTTCCAAGGATCGAACGGCCCATACCAAAAGTGCATTTTAAATCATCTGTGGCGTACGGCCCACTCCCATGAGAATAGGGGAAATAACACTCCGCTCGCAGAATATAAATTGTGAAGCGGTCACATGCAGACATGTACAATCAATAATCCACCCTGAATACGTCGGGAACACAAATACTAAAGTAAATGACCGATTTCTCTTTTAAAAACCACAAATAGTATTTAAATCCCTTTTTCCGAAATTCACTTGCCGAGTTATATAACATTTAATAACACAACCTTATTCGGAAATACAATTTCCCGCGAAGGAAATTAATTCTCTTTTTAGATTCTTAAGAAAATAAACTCTAATCTTCTTTGGTCATTCAATTACAATTTCAATTGTATTAGCAGTCTAATATTACAGACAACATCACAGGTACAACATGTATGGCATGCTAGTGGGTCCTAGGCTAACCGGACATGGCATAATAGTAGCTATACATGGACTCCCGTCACCACGTGCATATGTAGCCCCCGAAAATAATAACATATACTTAATTAATTCACCTAGGGGGACAATTCCCCCTCACAAAGTTAGAAAGGAGACTTACCTCACTCCGAAATTCCAATACCGGCTTCCAAGTCCTTCCGACGACTCCAACGGACGCAGAACACTCTGAAACTACCACATAACGGCACAGCAATGAAAATTCATCCTAATACTCACAACAAATTCAAGTTATATACTTTCCCAACCCCGCTCAGTAAGATAACCAAAATGCCCTCGGGCCCACGTGCCCGGAATCCGAAATTTCTCAAAGATATATTCTACCCATAGCGTTACTAACTCAAATATACAATGTACTCAAATATTCATGCTCAATTCGTGGCTAAAACTCCAAATTACCATATTTCAAGTTTCTTTAAGATTTTCCAAATTTCCAATCAATTCTCATGCCTAATCCATGCATATGATCTTCTATTTAACTTAAAAACGGGAGGAATTTACTTACCTTGATATGCATGATGAAAATCCCCCCTGAAGCCTCCAAAAATCACCATGCCAAGATGAAAAATAAAGGAAATGGTCATAATTCACGCTTATAAATATTTTTCCCAGACGACCCCTTGTATGCGATCGCACTCCCCTTCATGCGATCGCATAGGTCAATCTTAAAAAGCCCCCAAATCCCAATGTCTGATCGCATACAAGACACTGCGATCGCATAGGGAAACCCAGCAGCCTTCACAAATCCTTCTTTACGATCGCAAACACCTACACGCAATCTTATAACCAAATTCCCAGGCCTCCAATTCTTCCCCTATGCGATCGCACAGGCCAAATCCAAGTAGCCTCCAATTCTTCCCCTATGCGATCGCATACACTGCCACGCGATCGCACAAACCAAATCCAAGCAGCCTCCAAATACTTCTATGTGATCGCACACCCACTCACGCGATCGCATAGAGTAAATACCTGCTGCACTCACACCCAAAAACCAGCAACCCTCTCAAGGCAAAAATCGACCCGTTGAGCATCCGAAACACGCCCGAGGCCTCCGAAATCACATCAAACAACGCCGAAATCACGAATTGTACTAAAATTCAAACTTTATGAACCTAAAATTCCAACTTCAACAGCCGACGCTGAAACCTATCAAATCACGTCCGATTGATCTCAAATTTTGCACACAAGTCATATTCAACATTACAGACTTGCTCCAACTTCCGGAATCACATTCCGACCTCGATATCAAAACTTGCATTTCCGGTCGGATTTCTTAAAACCTTCAAATTTCTATCTTTAGCCAAATGACTTCAAAAAGACCTCCGGACATCCGAATTCACTTCCGTTCGCACTCCCAACTCCAGAATCACCATTCAAAGCTATTCCAAGACTCGAAATCCCAAACGGACACCAACAACACTGAAATGCACTTCAAGCCCAAATCTATGAATCCTTCTAAAATGCTAACTTCCATAATATACGCCGAAACACTCCCGGGTTATCCAAAACCCGATTCGGACATACGCCCAAGACCGAAATCATCATACGAACCTGCAGGAACCTTCAAATCCTGATTCGTAGTTCTTTTACTCAAAATTCCAATCTTAATTTATTCTTCCAACTTAAGGCTTCTGAAATGAGAATTTTATTTCCAAATCAACTCTAAACTTCCCGAAATTCAATTCCGACCACACATGCAAGTCATAATACCTGAAATGGAGCTGCTCACGACTTCAAACCGTTGAACGACGCATTAGAGCTCAAAACGACTGGTCGGTTTGTTACATTCTCTCCCACTTAAACCGACGTTCGTCCTCGAACGTGCCAAGAACAGCTCTGGAGCTATCTGTAATCACTGTTTAACTCCTCGAGCTCCAGTCTTTGCTACCACAACCCAGTTGAGTACATTAGCTTGATCAAATCTGAAGATTTCTTCTTTTATCCATATAATAATCTTAGAACCTAGTTCCAATACTTGAAATTTTCTCTGCCACGCCTAGTTCCAATATATAAACACCGCATCGACTACCACATGACGTACCAGAACATGACTACATGCCTTTGCTGAATCAGCACCATGTACCGCATAACTCATCATCTGATCACAATGGCACTCCCTGAATCTTAATAGCCAAGATTTCACGAATTTGGTGCTCCCCATGCACCTCATAACAAATAAACATACATCTTGCTATAATGCTGAAGATACCACCACAACAGAGGAAATGTGCAGGAATTCAGACCCAACTGTAGAGTTAACAAATCCTTGAATACCTCATCTTGACTATAATCATCATTTCATTATGAACCTGAATAATGGTATTTGTTCTTTGATATACACTTCACATAACCTTATCGCACTGATCCCTGATCTGATAATCTCGTCTCACTCAGTATGAACTTCTCAGTCAACAAATCACCCTAAACATGACCAACAGCCTCACATGATACCACATCGCGCCACTAGGCCATAACTCGAACATGATAAATAAGAAATGACTCAGGAAGGGACTATTCAACTCACGCAATTAATATGAGCTTTTTCTCAGAAAACAGGAAGTAAAACATAAGAAAAATAAATATATATTAACCCTTCTTATCATCACATTGTTGCGGCATGCAATCCGATCCAAATAACATACTCGCGGCGTGCCACTCGATCCACACATAGAATTTACATCTGAAGACATAAATACAAAGCTGATTTGCTCAGTATTACAAATTACTGAATATCGATCACAAGCACGCTAAGTGAATAATACCATTCTGGGGAGACTAATAAGGCCGTATACAATAAAACTCAAACACAACTGAGGTGCGATATATATACACACACTCTGGATCTCAAGAGCTATCCTGCTCACATAACATCCCCACTATGCGGGACCTCAACACATAGGAAATTATCAAGTCATTTCACAACTCGCACGGCACAATCACAATATCATATGAATTTTACGAAGACACCTCAACATCTGTTGTTCTAATACTTCCCATGAAAAGCGCTCTACTTAAATGAACATGCCTGGCTCATACGGAGCCCATAATCATATTTAAATCAATTCACAATCATCGAGTCTACCTTGCTCGCACCAAACTAAGCTAATAACTCTACCTGGGTCCACATTAACCCACTTTCTCTCATAATATGCAAGAACAACCATCATAGCCGGGAAAAACACCCCATAATCCACAACCAAATGAACTGAATGCCTCTCATGCATAACTTCTCAAATACACAACATTGCACTTCTTTATACTCAGTCCAAATCTTCAATCCATCAAGTGACTACATGTCACACTTTATGCAATCTTTTCGCGGTCACGTTTCCACGACCTTCAACACAGGGCAACAAGACACGTCAAGAACCCATCACCAGGGTACAAAGCCTCTTCCACCAAATATCAATCTCAGGTGACACTGAAGATAACACCAGCTTACTCTGAACTTTCGAATCTCTTTTTCTTGCTCTTCCGAGCTCATGACTTCCTTATCAACACCGAATCGCAATCTCGATTCTCACTCCCAGTTACATACTGCTTACCGCACCTAACCTGCCAATATGAGGTAGCACAAGAATTCCATCACAACTTCTGAACCACCAATAGGGTGAACACTGCATCATCTAGAAACCTTTTACTTAACTCAATTCAGGAGTACCATCTCAACACACGAGTGAATTTCCACAATCACCCAATATGTAAATCCTTAAGTAGTAGAATATACCACCATAGCCCTTTCGGGATCTGCCTACACCTGACAGGTCATAGCACTCAAATGCTCCTACATGAAATCCATCACGACGGCCGACAAGCCCAGCACACACCGGTACAAACCACATGCAAAACTTAATCACGCCAAAGGAACTGATCACTGCCATAAATATGCCGTTTCAACCATGGCTAATCAATTTATCTTCTTTTAATCATCTTCAATTACTTCGGGAATAATAGCAACTTCCTTCAACTCATAGCAAGCTCAACCCTCACTCATCCCGAGTGACTTTGATTCACGAGACTATGCTGCCTAAATCCCGCAACCCGTCACATACCATCTTAATCATCTTTCCATAATCTGGAGCTTATTTCTCCCACTCCTCCAATACTATCCTGTATGCTGAATCACACCATAGAACATTCCAACCATTCTCCTTTTTTCTCAGAAATTACTCTGCAAAAGCTCGATTCTCGATCATACTACTGCCTGAAACCATTAAACGCCGCATTCTTAACTTTTGAATTCACTAGGACCGCTATTAAGAGTCACCCACTCTAACTGGTCCCGAATACAATCAACTCCAAGTCTCTCCTAGCACATGAACAACCCTTTTCAATGAAACACGTGACGGAGTCACTACCCTGACAACTCACCTATGCCTTAAGCAAAATTTTGAACCTTCCAAAGCCTAACCTTGGCCCGACAGGGCCAACTTTTTCACATATTCATCAAATCCCACGCACAATTACCATTTTACTCCTGTGCCTTAGCTAAAATAACTTGCCAACACGCCGACAATCTGCAACCTCATGAGAAGACAATCCTACAACCCAATTGCAGATGGTGGGACTCCCGCACTTAGGCTGAAGCTACTCCTTGCACTACTCTAGACCCCGTCGAGATCTTTTCTCTTTGATAACACAACCTTGCTCAACCAATCCGTCCAATTCTTCCAAATCTTCTTGCTAGCACTCCCTAAATACTCAAAATCCTCTATCATCATTCACACATTCTACCTCCCACCGACTAGCCACTAGAACCCCTTACCGAGACCTGCCAACCACGCCACTGCTAACCTATTCACAAATGATAACCCACCTGTGGAAATCACCCGCGGACACCTTCCAACGACGCTGAAATGCACGCTCTCTGTGACTTCAATACCCCATCCTATGCCCTGTTTCATTTACCAACTTTACTAGCCCGTCCGCTTCTCATGGACATCTATCAAATGCCCGACAATATCTTCAAATTCCAAGTTATGCAGCTGCTCCCCCACTTTGCAACTGCTCGACTTCCGCTTCTTACACCTGGCCTCCTAGAAATGGAACCACCGCCTAGCCTCACTTCAGGATCAATCTCTACCAACCGCATTCTTCAATACTTCTTCTCAATACTCTGACCCCACGCAACCGAAGAAACCATAGCACCGCCAAACTTAAGACATTTCATTCGACCAATGACAACGACTACACGTCACATGTGCATATCCCACCTAACTTGAAGACACCAAGCTTTACTACTTTATTAACCCCAACTGGACCATTCATAGCCCAAATGTCTTTCCTCTGCCGGAACTAAAATATCAAAATCTCGAAATCACACTCTGAGAAGACCCCCCCCCCCTTCAAACCATTCATCACCCCACATAGGGGCAAGCATTCTATCATCATATCGACATCGCGTGATAACCAATCGCAAGCATCATCACTACCTGAGCATAGCCTTAAGGCTCCTAGAAACACAGCTACTGAGCTGAAACAATATATTATTCTTATGCAAGGACATAACAACTGCCCCCCACCAATTATCCATGGAAACATCTTGAATTACATCTGTAGCACCATTTCAATTCCTCAAATTCCTGATTCATAGCAAGCGCTTCGCGACGCGTAAGATTGAGCTAAAAATAGGCATAAGCCTCAAAGGAATCAATTCGCACAATGAGGAATCAAGAAGGGAAGTACTCCTAACAGCCATGTAGCCTCTCGAAGATAAGTACAGACGTCTCCAAACCAATCCGCAAGACTCTACTAGACTTGATCATGACTTGTGAGACCTAAGGGAACCTAGCGCTCTGATACCATGCTATCACGACCCAAAATCCCTACGGTCGTGATGGCGCCGGACACCATTGTCAAGCAAGCCAATCATTAATTAAGAGAAATAAATTCCTATTATCATTTATGAAAAATCATTTCCCTTCACTTTATTATATGTTAGCTAAATAAAATCTGTCAAGTAAAATAATAGTTTAAACATTACGCCTTAGCAAATATATCCCAACACATATCAGAACCCAGTGTCACAAGTACATGAGCAATTTCTAAGAATTTATACAATCATCGTAAAGCCTGTCCAAAATACAAATTGGACAAGGAAATTTAAAATACAAATAAATACAGTACGAGGGAGACTATGTCAGCTGCGGATCGCCTCCGGATGATGCAGCTCGCCAACGTCTCCGAATCCTCCACATTGCTATGAAAGTACATGTACAATAAAATGCACAACAAGTGTAGCATGAGTACAAAAACAACGTGTACTCACTAAGTCGCCCGCCTAACCTCAGAGAGGGAGGATATTAGGGGAAGCAGTGAGTGGAGATTCCCCTGCAAAGAGCCGGATGAGGGGAGACCCTCACGTCCGGTTCGGAGGGCGGGGATATCCCTTCACAATTTCTCCTTTATTTTTCCCCCAAATATCTTATCACTTCAAAAATCAAGAAGAAAACATTTAAATATTTAGCATGCGCATACGGGTTAAGGACAAACGGCCTGAGCCGTCATAATAATCAACTCTGTGCACTGCCGAGGATCGAACGGCCTGTACCAAAAGTGCACCTCTCAATAAAATACTCATGTCTATGCACTGCCGAGGATCGAAAGGCTCGTACCAAAAGTGCATCACTTAATAAAATAATCCTTTTGTGCACTGCCGAGGATCGAACGGCCCGTCCCAAAAGTGCACCTCTCAATATAATAATCATGTTTATGCATTGCCGAGGATCGAACGGCCAGTACCAAAAGTGCATTTTAAATCCTCCGTGGCGTACGACCTGCTCCCATGAGAGTAGGGGAAATAACACTCCGCTCGCGGAATGTAAATTAAGAAGCGGTCACATGCAGACATGCAAAATCAACAATCCACCCTGAATACTTCGGGAACACAAATACCCAAGTAAATGACCGATTTCTCTTTTAAAAACCACAAATAGTATTTAAATCCCTTTTTTCAAAATTCACTTGCCGAATTATATACCGTTTAATAACATAACCTTATTCGGAAATACAATTGCCCGCGAAGGAAATTAATTCTCTTTTTAGATGCTTAAGAAAATAAACTCTAATCTCTGGTCATTCAATTACAATTTCAATTATATTAGCAGTCTAATATTACAAACAAGATCACAGGTACAACAGGTAAGGCATTCTAGTGGGTCCTAGGCTACCCGGACATGGCATAATAGTAGCTACGCACGGACTCCTGTCACCTCGTGCGTACGTAGCCACCGAAAATAATAGCATATACTTAATTAGTTCACCTAGGGGGAAAATTCCCCCTCACAAAGTTAGAAAGGAGACTTACCTCGCTCCGAAATTCCAATACCGGCTTCCAAGCCCTTCCGACGACTCCAACCGATGCACAACGCTTTGAAACTACCACATAACGGCAAAGCTATGAAAATTCATCCTAATACTCACAACAAATTCAAGTTATATACTTTCCCAACCCTGCTCGGTGAAATGACCAAAATGCCCTCGGGCCCACATGCCCGGAATCCAAAATTTCTAAAAGATATATTCTACCCATAGCGTTACTAACTCAAATATAGAATTTACTCAAATATTCATGCTCAATGCGTGGCTAAAACTCCAAATTACCATTTTCTAGGTTTCCTTAAGATTTTCCAAATTTCCAATCATCCCATGACTAATCCAAGCATATAATCTTGTATTTAATTTTAAAACGGGAGAAATTTACTTACCTTGATATACATGATGAAAGTCCCCCTTAAAGCCTCCCAAAATTGCCATGCCAAGGTGAAAATAGAGGAAATGGCCATAATTCACGATTATAAACATTCTGCCCAGACGACCCCTTTTATGCGATCGCACTCCCCTTCATGCGATCGCATAGGCCAATCTCACAAAGCCCCCAAAATCCCATGGTGTGATCGCATACAAAACACTGCGATCACATAGGTCAACCCAGCAGCCTTCACAAATCCTTCTCTGCGATCGCAAACACCGACATGCGATCACATAAGAAAATTCCCAGGCCTCCAATTATTCCCCTATGTGATCGCATACACCGCCATGCGATCACACAGGCCAAATCCAAGCAGCCTCTAATTCTTCCCCTATGCGAGCGCATACACTGCCACGCGATCGCACAGGCCAAATCCAAGCATCCTCCAAATCCTTCTATGCGATCGCACACGCACTCATGCGATCGCATAGAGTAAATACCCGTTGCACTCAGACCAGAAAACCAGCAACCCTCTCAAGGCAAAAATCGAACCGTTGAGCATCCAAAACACGCCCGAGGCCCCCGAGACCTCAACCAAAACTACCAACCAGTCCCAATACCTCATTCAAACTTAGTGGAGCCTCGAAATCACATCAAACAACAGCGAAATCACGAATCGCACTAAAATTCAAACTGTATGCACTTACAAATTCCAACTTCAACAGCTGACGTTGAAACCTATCAAATCACGTCCAATTGACCTCATATTCAACTTTACGGACCTGCTCCAACTTCCGGAATCACATTCCTACTTCGATATCAAAACTTCCACTTCCGGTCGGATTTCTCAAAAACCTGCAAATTTCTATCTTTAGCCAAATGACTTCAAAATGACTTTCGGACATCTGAATTAACTTCCGATCGCGCTCCCAACTCCAGAATCACCATACGAAGCTATCCCTAGACTCGAAATCCCAAACGGACACCAAAAACACTAAAATTCACTCAATGAAATCCTTCTAAAATGCTAACTTCTATAATATACGCCGAAATGCTCCCGGGTTATCCAAAACCCGGTCTGATCATACGCCCAAGTCCGAAATCATCATACGAACCTGCAGGAACCTTCAAATCCTAATTCAGAGGTCGTTTACTCAAAATTCCAATCTTAGTTGATTCTTCCAACTTAAGGCTTCTAAAATGAGAATTTTCTTTCCAAATCAACTCTAAACTTCCTGAAATGGAGCTGCTCACGACTTCAAACCACTGAACGACGCGCTAGAGCTCAAAACAACTGGTCGGGTCGTTACATTGTAATTATAAGAATTGCACTGAAAAATATTTAAAACTTCACATTGGTACAAATTATAATTTTAGATGATTAAATCATCATAAAAATAATTTGGAGGATAATTATTGGATATTTACAAAATGAAATGTAGAAATAAATTGATTTAAAGCCTTTCAAAATTATGGAAAATTATGAAAAATAGTTGTGTGTGCTTATAAATCAAATGATGATACATATGCACTTATATATATATATATATATATATATATATATAGAGAGAGAGAGAGAGAGAGAGAGAAATTGGGTATCAACAGGTGCCCCTCTTTACACGGGAATAATGAAAGAATTGTCGGGTAAAGAAATAATGACCGATTTTAACCGAATGGGGTGATTTTAAAAATATAGGACGAGCCCTAGTTTCTGAGTTTCCTACATATCCCTAGTTTTACAGGAATCAGGCCACGTGTAGTTTTGGATCCATCGGTGGATAAATCCATAGAGTTGTTGTAGGAACGAACAAGCTTTTCTGGACAGGACGATATCGGGATTGTGAATGGATGTATCTGGTAATGGTTATGGATATTTGAATGGTTATCAGATGTGAATGGGTAACGGATGGTGGTTGGTTAGGTTTGAAATAATTGCATCCATGAATGTTGAACAAAAATCGGAGCGAAGATTGCTCCTGTTAGGAGAATGGTTACTTCCTGGATCACATGCAAACTTAAAACAAGATGCATGAAAAAATATATATTTTGGTTACTATGAGAAATTAAACATGATGCAAATTCCCTTTGGACCATGTCGATCATCTTTGGACGGTGAGGATAATGTCCTTAGACCATGACGTCCCTGGCCACGAATCGTTAGGTAAGGGATTCGCAGGCCGTGAAATGATGTTCTCGGTCCATGAGGATGATGCCTCTGAACTATGACGCCTTTGAATAATGATGTGCAATATTGGGAGATCCTCAGGCAATGGCATGGTGTCTTCCGGCTATGAGGACGATGCCTTTAGACTATGACGCGTTTGGGAAAAATGGTGATGTATCAGCCTATGAGATGAAAAGACATGAGTCTTGAAATGAAACAAGACAGAATTTTGTGTATGATCGGGGCAGAGCTTAGCCCCGAGGTAGAGAATAGTGCAAGGTTTTGAATAGCGTAGCATTTGTGGTTATGCAAGGAGAGACAATGTTTAGTCTCATGCAAGAATGGGAACAATGCTTAACCTCGTGCAAATAGAGCACAAAGCTTAGCTTTATGAAATTATGGAGGCAATTTTTAGCCTCATGCAAGGAATGGAAACAATGCTCAGTCTCGTGCAAAGGGGAGGTAGTGCTTAGCCTTATGTAATTGAGGAGGTAGGCTTAGCCTCATGCAAGATGGAGACAGTGCTTAGTCTCACGCAAGGAAGGCAGTGCTTAGCCTTATGCAATTAAGGAGGCAGAGCTTAGACTCATCCAAGATGGAGACAGTGCTTAGTCTCGTGCAAGGGAAGGCAGTGCTTAGCCTTATGCAATTAAGGAGGCAGGACTTAGCCTCATGCAAGATAGAGACAGTGCTTAGTCTCATGCAATTTAAGGAGGCAGGGCCTAGCCTCGTGCAAGGAATGGAGACAATGCTTAGTCTCATAAAATTTTAAGAAGGCAGGGCTTAGCCTCATTCAAAATGGAGATAATAAGTAGGAACAAAGTATTTCTTAGCTGGGGATATGTTTGCGTTTGGTAGCTTTGTCGTTATGAAGACAGTGATTCTAAGGTGCACATGTATTTGCGACTAATCCTTGTTCCTGCATCCAAAGGAATATCGTGAGCTTACGGGCAAGGTTGGTTCGTGCCTTTGCCTATTTCGCTCTAGTCACCATGAGTAACATCTAGATGTTTCATAAGATAATGTTTTTCGAAAACAATATGCATGAACATAATAAATATAGTTATTTGAAATGCGAATGACTGCGACACTTTTAGAGACATTGCGACTTTCTTGCAGTAATATTTTGAGGGTCCTCCTAAAAATTTTGCCCCTGTTTAATAGGCGATTCTCTGAACGTTCTGCATACGACGACGTCGGCTGGACTTTGCTCCAGAATTTTAAGGGTCCTAAAAATTCTACCCAAGTTTCTGGTTGTGGGGAAAATAAAATTTTTATTGAATTGTGACCGAACTCACAGGGCTGCCTATGTATCCCCTCTTAAACGGGAATCAGGTCAAGCATAGTTTAGTTACATCAAATGAAGAAATGTAAATAACTTAAACATAATATCTTTTGACTGCGTCTGAGTTGATAGGCTTTGGCAAAATCTCTCCGTCCATTTTTACGAGTATGAGTGCTCCTCATGTTAGTACCCTGTGAACCATGTAGGGTCCTTGCCAGCTGGGTGAAAATTTTCATTTGGCTTCATCCTGATGTGGAAAGATCAGTTTCAGCACCAGCTACCCTGGTGCGAACTATCTAGGTCTGACCCTTTTGTTGAAAGCTCTGGACATTATGTTCAAATAAAGTTGACCATGACATAAAACATTCATTATTTTCCCATCAATGAGAGCTAATTGTTCATAGCGGCTCCTTAGCCACTCTTGTCAAAGCTATTTTAGGAAGTACTCAGGCTTCTGATAACCGAATAATAAGAATTAGACTTGTAAAGAAGAAAGCAATAAGATCACATAAAAGTAAGTATATTTTAGTAGTGGTTCGAACGTGTCTATACAAGTGAGATTTTACTCCCTTTTTAGGGAATTTCTTAATATAATGTCTACTCTTCTTTATGATTGAGCATTAATGACTAATAATATTATTAATGTAACGTTACAATTGTTAATCATAACTGTTGCGTGAAGATTATGTAACGTTTAGCTCATTGATTGAAGATCTATGAATAAGCCCTTTATTCTACCTTGGTTAATTCTGTCTGTGTCTCTTGAACTCCTCAATTTGACTGGAACTCCCGCATCTAATTGTCTCGCGTGTATTTTTTCCGTTCCACTTTGTCCCCTGCATCTAGTTCACCACTAGTTGAGAGTCACTTTTGATCACGATCTGCTCAATTGAGAGTTCTCGTGCTAATTTGAGTCCTGCAATGACAGCTTCGTACTCTGCTTCATTGTTAGTGATGGGATAACATTTAATAGCTTGCGTTATCTTTTCACCCGAAGGTGGTATCAAAACAATCCCAATCTGGCTCCTTTAATATTAGAAGAGCCGTCGGCGAATAGAATCCATATTCCTAGGTTGGCTCCGGTAAAGATTTGTAATTCTTTTTCTACTTCAGGAATTATGCTAGTGTTAAAATCTGTGACAAAATCGGCTAAAACCTGAGACTTTATTGCAGTCCTAGGTTGATAGACTATGTCATACTCGCTTAGCTCTATTGCCCATTTAGCTAGTCTACCTGAAAGTTCTTGCTTATGCAAAATATTTCTCAAAGGATACGAAGTTACAACAGTAATTGGGTGACACTGAAAGTACGGTCTTAACTTGCTAGCTACCATGATTAGAGAAAAGGCTAATTTTTGTCTAGATGAGGATATCTAGTTTCATCATCTAGTAAGGACTTACTTACATAATAGATAGGAGAATTCTTACCCTTATCCTCCCTTACCAAGACTGCACTTATGGCTGTTTCTGCAACAACAAGATAAATGTATAACCTTTACCCTTCCTTTGGTTTAGACAGCAATGGCGGATTTGATAGATAAGCCTTCAATTCTTTAAGAGTTTGTTGAAATTCTTCACTATATTCGAACTGATTATGCTTCTTTAGCACTAAGATAAATTTAAAACTCTTCTCTGAAGATCTGGAGACGAATCTTCCTAAAGCTGCAATCCTACCTTTTAATCTTTGAACTTCTTTTTTGCTCGTGAGTATATCAGGTACGTCTTCAATAGCTTTAATTTGAGCAGGATTTACTTCAATAACTCTATTTGATACGAGAAAACCCAAAAATTTACCTGATTCGATACCAAAGGCGCATTTTTCTGGATTTAATTTCATGTTATACCTGTGGAGGATCTCGAAAGTAGTCAATAGATGTTGGAAATTATCTTCTGCCTGCGTTGACTTTACCAACATGTCATCAATGTACACCTCTAATGTTTTCCCCAGATGTTCTTGGAACATCTTGGTCACTAGCCTTTGATACATGGCTCCAACATTTTTCAAGCCAAAAGGCATGACTTTGTAACAATAAGTCCCCCTGTTCGTAATAAAGGAGGTTTTTTCCTCGTCTGAGGAGTCCATTTTTATCTGATTGTAACTAGAATATGCATCTAGAAAGCTTAATAATTCATGCCCTGCAATGGCATCCATGATTTGATCTATGTGCGGTAATGGAAATAAGTCTTTTGGGCATGCTTTATTCAAATCCGTATAATCTACACATACTCTCCATTTACCATTCTTTTTAGGTACCACTACGGTATTAGCTAACCAATTAGGATATTTCACCTCACTTATTGAACCGATTTTTAAGAGTTTCTGTACCTCTCCATTGATCACTTGATTCTTGAACGATCCCTGCTTTCTTTTCTTTTGCTTGACAGATACGAAGGATGGGTCTTCATTCAGTTTATGAGTCATCACTTCTAGGGGTATACTTGTCATATCTGAATGGGACCAAGAAAAACAATCTATGTTAACTTTTAAATATTCAATTAACTTACCTCTTCCGGTCGAGCTTAGCCTTGCTCCTATGTGGATTTTTTGCTCAGGCTTAAGCTCGAACAGTGGAACAACTTCGAGCTCCTCAGTCGTTGTCTTAATATTTTGATTCTCTTCTGGCTCTTGAATAACATCAGGTTTGGAATCCATGTATGTATATCTTGATGCGACATCCGTGGTGATTTGATTCACCGTGTCTTTATCATTTTCTTCCGTGTTTGTTCGAGTTTCTCCCTCGTCTTTTGATTCTTCCGCTATTTCTTTTTTATTGGAATGCATCACTGAGTTGATGTTTCTTGAGGTCTGCTGATCACCTCGAATCTTCTTGATTCCCCATTTGGAAGGGAATTTGATTACATGATGCAGAGTAGATGGTACTGCATCCATGTCACTGATCCATGGTCTCCCCATGATTATATTATAAGCCATATCTGTATTTATAACTTGAAATTTTATTTCCTTGATGACGCCTTTTGCATAGGTATTAAGCTCAAATTCTCCTATTGTTATGATAGTAGAGTTGTCGAATCCGGACAAGGAACGTGCTTTTGGAATTACACGGTCCCCCATTAGCATCTCTTCCACAACCCTGAACAAAATGATATTGACAGAGCTACCTGGATCAATCAATACTCTTTTCACGTTAGTGTCATGTATACGTAGAGATATTACCAGTGCGTCGTTATTTGGAAGAAGTAATCCATCAGCATCTGAGTCGTCGAATGAGATGTTGTCAGCCTCCAAAGTCTCATGAGTCCGTTTCCTGTGGGTCACTGTGAACTTGGTCATCCTTCTTGGTGAAGTATAAGTTACGCCATTTACCTCCTCTCCTCCATTTATCACATTTACACTTCTCTTCGGAGATGGTGGTTTGGGGGCTCCTACCTATTATTCTTATATGCATGTTTACCTTTTTCACTAAACAGTTCCGTTAGATAGCCTTGTTTTAATAAGTGTTCTACCTCACCTTGCAATAACCTGTAGTCTGATGTTTTGTGCCCGTGATCATTGCGAAATTCACACCAGAAGTCCGGGTTCCTTCTGTTTGGATTTGATGTCATTTCTTTGGGCCATCAAACTTTATCACCCATATTTCTTAATACTGTAATTAATTCGGAAGTATTTACATTGAAATTGTGATCTCTAATTCTTGTATTACCTCTATTTCGCTCATCTCGATCCTTTCGAGATCTTGATGACGATGAGCTCGAACCTCTATTTGACGGTCTGTGACCAGATCGTGGGTTTTCAAATTTGGAAAGAGCCTCTCGTCCCGAAGGTCCCATGTATGGATCGTACCTATTTTTGCCAGTTCTCCTTTCTGATTCGGAGCATCTAGAACTCATCTTGTCTTCTGCTTTTGATTTGGCAATAGTATATTCTTCAATTTGTAATTTGTTGTTTTACGTGTTATAAACATCATTCCATGCCGTACCTGGGAACTCTCTCAAGCTTTCTTTGAGTCTCCTCATGGCTTCAAAGCTTTTATCATTCAAATTACTTGTAAAAGCCATAGCTGCCCAATTGTCAGGTGCTCTTGGTAGAAGCATCCTTTCACGTTAAAACTTGTCTACGAATTCACGAAGCAACTCCGTATCTCCCTGTTTTATTTTGAATATGTCTTCCATTCTCTTTTCCACTTTTTATGCATCGGAATGTGCTTTTATAAACAAATCTGCAAGCTCAGCGAAGGAATCAATAGAATTTTCGGGCAAAAGAGAATACCATATTAATGCTTCTTTGGTGAGTGTCTCTCCAAACTTTTTGACCAACACAGATTCAATTTGTTGCTTAATCAGGTCGTTTCCTTTTACTCCCTTGTTGAAATCAGTAACATGATCACTTGGATCAGTTGTCCCATTGTACTTTGGTATGTCAGGCATTTTGAATTTCTTGGGAATCGGCAAAGGTGCTGCACTTGGCTTCCAGGGTTGTTGAGAGTATTTATCAATATCAATACCCTTGATGACAGGTGGTACTCCAGGAACTTGCTCCATGCGATCGTTTTGTTCCATCACCTGTTTCTGCAAGGTTAGTATTAAAGATTGTAAATCAGAATTATTAGACATACCTGGTCTTCCTTCAAGAGATTCATTTAGAGTGCCTCTACTTCTTGAATTTGCTAGTCCAGATTGTAGATTTTCTACAGTCGCGGTGTTGTTTGGAGGAGGTGTAGGTGACACAGTTGGTAGCCCCTCTCATGAAAGCTTGAAGAGCTTCACTCACATATTCACCAACCATCTACTTCATAGGGTCTTGTTCTCTTGTTTGCTCGTTTCCAATTTGATCATTGTTGGGAGTTGTAGATCTTTCTGGGGAGTTGTCCCTTGAACCTAGTGGGGATCCCTAAGGCGATGGAACTGGGGTTCCAGTTGTTTGTTGGTTGTTTTCGTTGGTATTCGACATGATTCGATAAAGGTTATTCGAGAAAAAATAAAGATTATCAGAATCTAATGGAACCAAATTGTTTAACCAAAGAATTAGATTCTTAGTCAAAGCTATTTTAAGAAGTACTCGGGCTTCTGATAACTGAATAATAAGAATTAGGCTTGTAAATAAGAAAGCAATAAGATCACATAAAACTAAGTATATTTTAGTAGTGGTTAGAACGTGACTATACAAGTGAGATTTTACTCCCTTTTATAGGGAATTTCTTAATATAACCTCTACTCTTCTTAATGATTGAGCATTAATGACTAATAATATCATTAACGTAATGTTACAATTGGTAATTGTAATTGTTGCGTGAAGATTATGTAACGTTTAGCTCATTGATTGAAGATCTTTGAATCTACCATTTATTCTACCTTGGTTCATTCTGACTGTGTCTCTTCAACTCCTCAATTTGACTGGAACTCCTGCATCTAATTGTCTCGTGTGTATGTTATTCTGTTCCTCTTTGTCCTGACTTCTTTCTAAACTTCTGACCAGTTGTCATGTTTCCATTGATCCACGTAGATTGCCTTGTCATCAGAAATATTACACGTGTGAAGTCTATTTTTTACCAAAACAACTCTACATCACTGAGTTCAGCTTCTTGTATAATTCTCAAGGAAGGGATTTCAACCTCGGTGGGAATGAAAACTTCAGTACCATAGACCAGCAAATAAGGAGTTTCCCCAGTTGATGTGCAGACTATTGTACGGTATCCCAATAAGGCAAATGGTAGCTTCTCGTACCATTGCTTGTGATTTTCTACCATCTTGCTCAATATCTTTTTGATGTTCTTGTTGGCGGCCTCCATGGCTCCATTCATTTGGGGCCGGTATGCTGTGGAATTCTTGTGCTTGATTTTAAGGTCTCGCACATAACTTTCATTAGCTCACTATTGAGATTGGCAGCATTGTCAGTGATGATGAATTTTGGAACACCGAATCGGCAAACAATACGATCTTTGACATAATCTGCGACGACTTTCTTGGTTACAGCTTTGTAAGATGCATCTTCAACCCATTTTGTGAAGTAGTCTATGGCAACTAGAATGAACATGTGCCCGTTTAAAGCGGTGGGCTCGATTGGTCAAATGACATCCATTCCCCAGGCAGCAAAAGGCCAAGGTAAACTTGTTGCATTGAGTTCATTTGGCGGCACCCGTATCATATATGTGTGTATTTGGCACTGATGACATTTCTGAACATACCTGATGCAGTCTATTTTCATAGTCATCCAAAAATATCCTACTCTTAGTGTCTTTTTGGCTAAAAACGATACCATTCATGTGTGGTCCGCAAATTCCAGAGTGTATTTATTCAAGCAGTTTGGAAGCTTCCTTGGCGTCAACACACCATAATAGCCTTATCTGTAGTCCTTCTATATAGAATTCCTCCACTTTGGAAGAAATGGTTGGACAATCTCCAGAGCGTGCGTTTCTGGGTATGATTTGCATGCTCCAGGTACTCTCATTTTGCCAAGTACTCCTTGATATTGTGAAACCATGGATTCCCATCTGTTTTTTCTTCAACATGAGCACAGTAAGCTGGCTGATTATGGATCCTTATCGGAATGGGGTCGATGAAATTCTTGTCCGGATGCTGTATCATTGAGGACAAAGTAGCCAATGCATCTGCGAACTCATTCTAGATTCTCGAGACATGTCAGAACTCTATTTTCATGAACTCTCCATCATCTCTTGCACATAATATAGATATGGTAATATCTTCGTACTCTTTGTAGCCCATTCTCCCTGCACCTGATGTACTAGAATATTTGAATCACCAATTACTAGTAATTCCTGGATATTCATGTCAACGGCCAAATTGATCCCCAATATGCAAGCCTCATATTCTGCCATATTATTGGTGCACAGAAATTTGAGTTTTATGGATACCGGGTAATGCTGACCATCTTCTTACACCAAGACGGCTCCAATACCCACACCTTTGAAATTTGTAGCCCCATCGAAAAACATTCTCCAACCCTTGTAGGTTTCAGCAATATCTTCTCTTACGAATGTATTTCTCCATCAGGAAAATACGTTTAGTGGCTCGTATTCTCCTCCTACAGGATTTTCCGTAAGATGGTCCGCTAATGCTTGTCCCTTAACCGCCTTTTGAGTCACATAGACGATGTCGAATTCACTCAACAATATCTGCCATTTTGCTAGCTTCCCTGTAGGCATGGGTTTCTGAAAGATGTACAAAAGATCCATCATTGATATGAGGTATGTGGTATAGGCACAGAAGCAGTGCCTCAGTTTCTGGGCTATCCATGTCAAAGCACAACATGTGCGTTCCAGCAGAGAATACCATGCTTCGTAGGGTGTGAACTTCTTACTCACATAATATATGGCATGTTCTTTCCCGTCTCTTCATGTTGTCCCAAGATGTAACCGAAAGCCCCATCTACTACAGATAGAAAGAGTAGCAGCGGTCTACCAGGTTCCGTCGGGACTAGAACTGGCGGTGAGAACAAATATTGTTTGATTTTGTCAAAAGCTTTCTGGCAGTCTTCAGTCCAACTGGTTGCGACATCCTTCTTCAACATTTTGAAAATCGGCTCACAAATTATAGTTGATATAATTGAGACGCCCCAAGAAACTCATCATATATTTCTTGTTCTTTGGTGGCGGAAAATCCTGGATAGCCTTGACATGTGATGGATCTAGCTCAATTCCTTGGCGGCTGACGATGAATCCTAACAACTTTCTAGCAGGGACTCCAAAGGCGCATTTTGTGGGATTCAATTTCAAATTGTACCTCCGAAGTCGATCAAAGAATTTCCTCAAATCTGCTATGTGATATGTGTCTTTCTTGGATATAATAATGACATCGTCCACATATACCACTATCTCCTTATGTATCATGTCGTGATAAATGGTTGTCATAGCTCTCATATAAGTGGCCCCAGCATTCTTCAGACCAAACAACATCAATTTATAGCAGTACACCCCCACGGTGTAATAAAAGTTGTTTTCTCGGCATCTTCTTCATCCATCAAAATCAGATGATATCATACGAAACAATCCACAAAAGATTGGTGTTCATGCTTGGTGCAGTTTTCAATCAATATGTGTATGTTGGATAGTGGAAAATCATCTTTAGGACTTGCTCTGTTTAGGTCCCGATAGTCGACACATATTCTAACTTTCCCGTCCTTCTTCGTAACCGCCACGATGTTGGCCAACCAAGTTGGATATTCAACCACTCTGAGAACCTTAGTTTTATCTGCTTGGTGACTTCCTCTTCAATTTTCAGACTCATTTCTGGCTTAAAATTTCTGAGCTTTTGCTTTACAGGCGGACACATCAGATTGATATGTAGTTTTTGAGCCATTATGGATGTGCTCAAACCAGTCATATCATCATAAGACCATGCAAAAATGCCTTCATATTCTTTCAGGAAACGAGTGTACTTTTATTTTTCTGATGGTGATAGGTGAATGCTTATACGAGTTTCTTTTACTGTTTTGGAATCTCCCAGGTTGACTATCTCAGTATAATCTAGGTTGGAGTTAGGTTTGTCTTCAAAATTTCCAACTTCTCTGACTATTTTCTTGGGTATTATATCTTCTTCTTCTATCTCTTTCGAGTCACTATCTTTATGTTGTGTTATCTCATTACATGTCATAGTCTTTGGTTCATCAAGATAAGAAATAGTAATGTTGTAGGTAGAAAAATGTAGAAAATAGTAATAAATAATAAAAATAACAAGCCATTAATAAGTATCAAAATGTCAAACAAAAGAGATATTAATGATTCAAACAAATGTTTCCAAAACAAAATATAGAAAATGTTTTTAAAATGCTCAGGAGAATTGTTTTCAAAATAAATGACACTAGCAGGCAGGCTACCGTGGGACTCAGCGGGCCCTTGATGGTGTAGTTATCCATTTCCTAAGAACATCTCCCTTCTCCAGTGTCTGGATGATGAGGCCTTCCTCCTCCTCCTCCTCCTCCTTATCCTCCTCCTCCTCCTCAACTATTACACTGCAGTCCATGTCTTCATCTTCTAAGAATAGATTCCTCAAACCAGCTAGCACTTCATCTTCTTCAAATCCCCACATCATATCAGCCTAATGGAAGGATTGGCTCAAATGTGGTATCGGTTGATCGGGAAGGTAATAAGGACCGTGCCCTGGTGGCGACCAATTTTCATACTCATTCCAAGTGTATTGATATCCTAGTCCAAAGGTTGTACCATGACGCTTTAATTGTATTGGTTTGGCAATACCCTGGAGATTCTTTCCGAGCCCTTTACCAGGTTCATATCCTGCCCATGCCAATATGTTCTCTATTTTTCTACTCAACCGTTTGTCCTTCTTGATTTCCTTAACACGCTCAATGCGATGTTAAGTATCCCCACCCAACTTCCTTCTAATCTCCACAATAGGAACATTCTAATTGGTGTAAATTAGGTTACTCCCGTCTCCATGAATGATCACCTCTTGATGATTGCATTCAAACTTCATAGCCTGGTGTATAGTATATGCTACAGCCCCAGCGGCGTGTATCCAAGGTCGTCCCAATATTAAATTGTATGAGGTGGATATGTCAAGCACTTGGAATTCAACATCAAACAAAGTTGGGCCCATTTGTAAGCAAAGGTTGGTTTCTCCAATCGTGGCCCTTTCAGACCCATTTAATGCTTTTACGTACATAGTTCCTGCTTGTATCTCATGCAAACCTTTACCCAATCTCTTCAAAGTGGTCAATGGACAAATGTTGAGACTTGAACCTCCATCTATCAAAACCCTGGAAATGAATTGGTCAACTACAGAGTACTCTATTTCCTGCACCTTTCTCCAAAGATCATCCGGGTCGGTTTCAATAATAGGTTGTTTGGAAGTTACTTCTTTACCTGTTCCCTCTAGGTGCTCAGGCGTGTAAACCCTACCAGTTCTGGTTATCCCCTGTGCTGCACCAGTTTCTTCCACTTTCCCTTTTCTTTTCCTTCTCGCTTCTGTAGTGTAGTCCCAAGGTACAACATTTGAATTAAAGGACGGTGTGGGTGCTACCGTTACCGTGAATGGTGAGGTCACGTCTACTTCAAACGGAGCAGGTGCGGCTGAGAGCGTTGTTACTTCAACCTCAAATGGAGTTTGTGCGGATACCTCAACCTCAATTGCTGACTGAATCTGTACCTCAATATGAGTGAGAGTGACTGTAGGTTTCTTAGGATTGTCCCCTTCTCGAATGAGCACAATTGACCCTCCCGGGTCCCATTCTTCATCGTTTTCTATCACATTTACCCCCTCTCCCCTGTGATCCGGGAGGGGATTGTTGCGGACATTAGGTGCAGTCTCCTTTTCCAGTATAACCTTGGTATCGATCAGCATCTAGATTTTATCCTTCACAGTGCCACATTCATTAATAGTGTGACCTTTCATGCCCGAATGGTAGGCATATGTCTTATTTGGATTGTTCCATGGCGACAGCGGGAATGGGAGTGACATAACCGGTAGCTTTCAATCTTTCATACAACTGGTCAATGTGTTCAGCAATAGGGGTGTATTTTCCGGGCGATCTGCGGTAAAAATTTGGTCTGGGTTTTTGATAGTTTTGGCAGGCTGGTGGTGAGTGGTAGTATGCTGGTTGGGTGTTGTAAGTATGGTAAGTGGTGGCGGGTTGTGGATATCTAGGAGGTGAAGGCTGATATCTGGGTGGAGGTTTTTCATATGTGAGAGGAGATTCCGGACCTTGAGCTACCATCACAACCCTTACTTCCTTCTTTTTAGATATGCCTCCTGACTGCAAGGATTTTTTCATAGCTTGTAATGCCTCGAAATTGGTTACCATCCTTCTTTTAATTCCCTCTTCTATTATTTCTCCCAATTTTATGATGTCGGAGGATTTATGATTTTGAATAAACATTAACCTCTCATAATATTGCGGATCCTTGGCCCAGACAAAGAATTTGTTCGCTCATTCTTCTTCCAATGCCGTCCTTACTTCCGCAACTTCTATTTCCACCGAGTAGCATATTCGCGGAAAGTCTCTAATGGCTTCTTCTTAATATTCTTGATATAGTAGACATCTGGTGCATTCTCTATATTGAATCTGAATCGATCCATGAAATCTGACGCCATGCTTACCCAGTTAATCCACTTCTTTGGATTTTGACTGATATACCAGGATAGGGCGTCTCCAGTGAGGCTTCTTATGAATAACTTCATACGGATTCTTTCGTCTTTACCAACCCCTATGAGCTTGTTGCAATACGTTCTTAGATGCACCTTGGATCACCTATTCCGTCGAATATTTCGAACTTAGGAGGTTTGAAACCTTCGACACCTTGGACTCGACTTGTACGCTTCATAAGCTCCTCCGCCATGTTCTTGATGAGCAGGTCCTTCTCGAGGGATTCTGGTGTTTACGGGGTTTGTTGTGAAGTGTGGGTAAGTTTTCTACGTGTATGGGGTTATTTTGGTGGACTCCAGGGATTTGGGTGTAGTGGTGTTCATTGGTTGAGTTATGGGGATCAGGGGTAGGCTATGGTGTGTTTTGAGGAGTGTGGTAGGTGCTAGTTTGTGGGTACTGGGTTTGATGGTGTTTGTGTTGTGGAGGAGTTGGTACTGGTGGAGGATTAGGATTTTGGGGAGGCGTGGCGTTGATGAGGTGCCGGAGGATTTTACGGGTGCTAGTTTTGTGTATTTTTGAGGATGTGTTGGATTTTGGACGTTTTGTTGGTTGATATATGGGACATTCAAGGTGAGGGAGAGGTTTTCCAAGTTACGGATCTGTTCAAGTTCCCCTTGTAACTCCAGTATCTTTTGTTCTAACCGCAAAACCAAGTCATTCTGCGCCGGAGTACTCCGACCATCCGAAGTTTCAGCATTCTCTGCATGTGTAACGTTGTCTTTCCTAATACCACTCATATCGTCCATCTTAGCTTTTCCTTTGTTCTTAGGATCACTTGGAGGAGGAGGAGGTAGAGGACCTCTAGATCTGGTATGATACGCTGATGAAGCAAGTATGCACGAACCACCCTTAGGGGATAGGAATAAATAAAGAAAGAAGAAAAACAAAAGGTAAACTATTCAGTGGGGAGTTTTGAAAGGATATTTGCAGTATTAAAGCACGTATTGTAGAATTATAAATTTTCGTCCTAATTTGGGGACCTCATTGTGGCACAGGTAGACCTAGCGACATATAGATTTGGAGAAAACTCAATGCTGATAATTGCGTTTTGTGGAATCTACCTTATTAGTGGCATCTACCTTATTACAATCGAGTTGTAAAACAAATCTGAGAAACAAGTAAATATCAATTCTAATCAACTCGTTCCCAGAGGGACCTTCTCCAAGCGTGTCCTTCTTAGCTCCATCAACCAGATTCACCAGGTCGCGCACGTCTAACAGCAGATATGCCCTTGCTAGATGTACTCCTTCATTTCCCTCTTCATTCTGACAATCCACAACCCTTTTCCTCATCTTCTCCTCAAGCTCCACCAAACCCTGATCTAAATACTCCAACCTCTCTGTTGATTTCATAGTGATTCCTCTCTATTAATTGATTGCTTCCATGTCCACTTTGTGTTGTTACCAATGTCTAGCCTCGAATTTGAAAACCCTTTTACACAACCTCCTGTACTTGACTTGCGCCTCAACGGCGTCGTCTATGACCCTATTTCTCAAATCAATCTCTGGCTTGACCTCTCCTACTATGTCATCGACCAACCATGAAGGGTATAAATACACATGGCCGACATGATACCAATCTAGCTCGATAGTATCCTTTTCTACAACAATCTTTTGATGCCACATATGATGTGCCTCGAACTTAAATGGAATGGCATTCCCCTGGAAGTTTGTTTTGTAATGAACCATTTTGGAGACTCATGGTATGACCTGTTTCCTCCCAGCTTGACACATGACTCTGATATGAGCATAAGTATAGATACCCCTTAATCCGATCAGCACTAAATGAGGAACATCTCTTGACCTGATGATAAATTCACTACTAGGGAACCACTGGAACATCCAATAGACCTTGTCGTCAGTCAAATTGCTAAAGAAATGTACCCATCCCACAGCGTTTCCCGTTTGTGCAAACCTGCCCAGGATAAAAGTCATTCTCTTCGGATGGTGATAAGCTATGTGGTCATCCATGGTCGCCGCAGAAATTCTTGATGGTATTGTCCTATTTCCAGCAACAGATTGCAACCCTCAAAATTCCTATATCCTTTCTTGAAACGGTCCAAGACTCGGTACATCTCAGCCACGATCATCAAGACAATAGTGTCATTCTATCCCTCAATTCCTTCCATTATGGTCTTAGTGACCATAGCTAGGCGAGTGTGAATCATTTCTCCTTGTATCAGGAATATCAGCACCCCCAGAAAATAGACAATGAATACAAAGACCCGACGGTGAGTCCACCCCAAAGAAGTGATGGCAAACTCATCATGATAACGGAATTATGACTTGTTGTTCCCATAACGCTCGTAAAGAAAACCGAATGGTATGCAAGATTTCTTCAAACAGACTAATTCATCATTCTTTCTGAAACCTATCATTTTTAGAAAGCCTCAAGAAGTACGATTTTCCAGTACCAATAGACCAGGGCTATCCCAGGGAAGCCCAGCAAAGCCTCATATTTCCTCTAGAAGGGGAGTCATCTATGTCACCGAAATAGAAAACGGCCCTTTTCTCATCCCAGAACATAGTAGCAGCCTCAATTAGTACATTGTTTGGCTGAATGTCTAAGAAGAAAGGTAAATTCCCGCGAACTCTTTTCACATGATTTTTGTTGCTTGGCGAGAGATTTTCCCACCAATCTAGCAAGAGAGGTTGGATAATTCGAACCATACCGAACCTGGGACTTCGTGCCTCATTTCTGCAAAACAAATAAATTTATCCCTTTCCCTCCGGATTTGACTATTTACACATCAATGATTAGCATATCGACACGTTTTCTCCAAATAATGCATATGTGATGATTGTACCCGTTAGGATTATGGAAATCCTAGTGGGATTTACACAAGGTTTGCCTTAGAGAGTTATTACACGGACATCGTTCTAACCCATACTAGGTTTATATATGATGCATGCATAGCTAATATCAGAGTGGGGTTTCTAGAAAAGTCTAGATCGGTACCCTCTAGTGGACAACTTGAGAGGGAGGCATGGAACCGTCGATTACACTGTTGATCGACTAGTTTTATCGCAGATAAGCCTTTCCAATTTAAAAGGGTGATTTAGGAAGACCGTGGACACTCATCAAGTGCCCTTATGGTATTAATTACGCACGAGTGGGATATGATGTGGAGAATGCTTTATGAAACGATAAAACAACATGTTGTCAAGTGTTTTGCATGATGAAGGCAGTAAATGCAGTATTCAATGAAACGTAAAGACATAAAAGGAAAGAAAAATAAGGAATAAGTCAGTTCGCATAATGTGAAAGAATTGTATTAAGTAAAATGTAAAGACCCGTAAAATTTCAAGTCTACAAACAATGCCCGAATGGGTCCTCATGTGGTTATAACTGTACAAATTCTTAAAACGGACCCTTGTGGAGTAAAAAGTACCCCGGGACTTAAAATATAATATTTTCCAAATTTGCGCAGGTCTGCAGTCCACTATGTCGCAGATCAGGTATGCGGACCGCATAATGGTCGCATACTTGGACAGTTTGCTGTCCATTTTGAGGAAAGTTATACGGCCTTGAATGCAATCGCATTTCACGAATGCGGGCCGCATAGTTGTCGGATTCTTGAACCTTGATTTTTGCGGAGGGAGTTATGCGACGCACTATGCGATTGCATAACAGGTATGTGGACCACATAGTGGTCGCATACCTGGGCAGTCTGTTTCCCTTTTTGTCCCAACTGAAGGCCACTTATGCGACAGTTATACGGACCGCATAACAGGAATGCGATCGCATTCTTGACCGCATTCCTGCTTCGAGGCTTCTAATTTCTAATGTTAAATCCCGGCCCCCAGCTTTATAAAACACCTGTCCCCTTCATTTTTAAAGGATGTCTGATTAAAATAGAGAGAAGTGAGAGTGGGTTCTAGTGAGAGAAGTCCTCATCTTCCCCATATTGGTGCTCCATCTCTACCCAGGCCTGGAAGTAATCGAGTGGTCGTCATCTTCTTCAACATAAGAGGTAAGTCTTCACCCCATTTCCCCAAATTCTCAGATTTTAGTTAGAATAGAACACACATAGATTGGTTCTTGAAGATGAGAGTTAAGACCTTGCATGCATGTGAGTAATCTACCATAAACTAGCAAAGGAAAGTAAACCAGGGAAATCTTTCACTAAAAAGGAGATTAATTAATCAAAGGGGTCACCTAGTGTTTGAAAAAATGCCCAAATGAGTTCATGATTTCTAATTCTAAGTCTAAACATGGCATCTTGTAAATTAGATTGGAGGCGATAGAAGGTCTGGTGGGTTTAAAATAGGTATTAAAGGGGAATTTTGACTCGAGGTATGTATGGCTAACTTTAATCTTCGTAGAGTCACCTTGTTGGTGTCCGAGCATTCGGTATGAGTTTCTGGCTTATGCATATATGAATCGATTGTTCTAATATGTTGAGGCATAAGATTTTGTTCTCTGATTGTCCTAGTTGATTTCCATGCCACCATGCTATATGAGATTGTAAAAAGTTGATTCTTTGTGCTTGTTCTATCATGTGCAAAGCTCGTTAAATGTTGAATACATCGGTATGAGAGGATGTGTTGCAAAACGAAAGAAAGGATAACGAATCAAATTGTTGAATGTATCTAAGTGCTAAATGGTGTGTAGAAAGTAATGGAAAGGAAATGTGGATTTATCTAATTGAACTATATGTTGATGGTATGTCGTACATGCCTCACCGTTTGGTAAAGATTACTATGGCATTGATTTCACATAATTATTTGGTTGTTACGAATGTATATTCTTGATGATGAAAATCCTTGTGATTGAATTGATTGGTGGATGTTGCTATCAAATGTAATTGTAAGGTTGGATCAGGTTGCACGCCGCAACAGAATTGTTAGGTGGGATCGGGTTGCACGCCGCAATAGAATTGTACGGTGGGATAGGGTTGCATGCCGCAACAGAAGGAATAAGGGTGGAATATGATTGTAAGGTGGGATCGGGTTGCACGCCGCAATAGGAGAACGATTGAAATAAGAAACTGTGGAACTCTCATTTGCGTTTCTTGTATCTCTGTGCAGTATTGTTTGGTTTCTTTGACTGTCTCCTATTTGTGTATTGTTTGATTTTACTTAGAGTAAAGCTTGTTCATACATGCTAGTACTATTCCATGGTACTAACGTCCCTTTTGCCGGGGGCGCTACATCTTCTATATGGATGTAGGTAGTTCTATAGCAGGTGGCTCAGCCCGCCGTTAGTGGTGCCTCCTCTTCATCTCTTCAGCAGTTCCGGTGAGCCCCATTTCCTCTTGGGGCCGTGTGTGGACTATATTATTCTTTTTTGCTTATTTTGTAAAAGGTATAGCCGGGGCCTTGTTACTGGCAAGTCTATGTAAACTCCTAGTACTCTTAGAGGCTCCGTAGACACGAGGTGGGTTGTATATATGTATATTTTGGGCGGCAGTTATATTCACTCGTGATCGTGGATCGCATTAGAAATGATGTATGTAACTTGTATGTTTTTGGGATTTTAAGCTGCTAAAATGTTAAAGAAGAAATGAACTTAAGTTGTAAATCCATGCTCAATTTTTAATTTGCTACTTCCTATGGAATATTGTATATTATGAACTCGGGGTAATATGTTGGGTAGAAAAGGCAATCCAGATCCGCTTGATCGGGTCATCCGGTTAGGCGCCGATCTCGTCCCTCGGTTTTGGGGCGTGAAAAACTTGGTATCAGAGCCTCAGGTTTTAAAAGTGTCCTAGGATGTCTCGGAGCCGTGTCTAGTAGAGCCCTTCTTATCGGAGTGTTGTCGACCACATCTATAATTAGGGAGTTGCATGGACATTTAGGAAACTACCCTTTTATTTCTATTCTATATCGTGTGATGTGGTGAAAGGTGAGGTTGTATACCTCTAACTCGTGCATTGTTCCAATTTTTAGTAAATGACACCCAAGAAGAGAGCTCGACTCGGCCTAGAGGCCAATGCCACCCCAGGAGTGGTCATAAATTCTCCAGCCGATGGTGCGGGTGCGAATGATTCCCCGGCCACAAATAAGCTTGAATCATCCACTCCAGGCCAGACTATTCCTATTTCTACTCCAGCGGAGGGTGCTGAAATCCCCCCGCTGATATTCCTGACCCACCTCCAACTCCAACTCCAACTTCAGGTCTCGGTATTTCTTATGGGAATATCAGGGGAGCTATTCAGATGTTGACTCATCTAGTGGCCTCCCAGGCCCAAAGATCACATGCTGCCCCTGTGTCCTTTAGCGAGCAAGGGGATTCTTCAGGTTCCAGAGTTCACAAGCACCGACCTTGAAGCTGATCCTCAGGAGTTCATTGATGAGATGTACAAGACTCTTCGGGTTATGTAGGCTACAGAGACAGAGGGGGTTGAGTTAGCTTCCTATCGTTTCAGGGGAGCGGTGTATTCGTCGTTTAAAATGTTGGAGGATTCCCATGGGGAGGGGAGCCCTCCAGCAAGGTGGGATGAGCTTGTAGGTGCTTTCATGGATCATTTCTTGACTGCCGATATTATGGCAACCCGTGCTACAGAGTTTGAGGCCCTTAAGCAGGGCAACATGAGTGTGTGGGATTATCATATGGAGTTCTTGCGCCTTTCCAAATATGATGTTCACATAGTGTCTACTATGGAGGCTAGAGTTTGTCGGTTTGTTCAAGGCCTTGGTCCCTTGGTTATTAATGAAGCTTCTACAGCTGCTCTGCTTTCAGATATGAACTACGGGAAGATTTTGGGGTTTGTCCAAGCTACGGAGGCTCGGAAATTAAAGATAAGAATGGAGAGGGAGAGTAGTAGTAGGGTCGGTTAGCGGGAAACCCTGGGAGTTCAGATGGAGGAGGGAGATCAGCCCTAGGGAGAGGGTCATCAGGGTTCATCTTGGTCCTATGCTCAGTCCTCAGCCAGTGCGCCGCATCCAGGGCACAGTTATCAGCAGGGAGGTCGCGTTGGACCAGGTTTAGACAGCAGGAGGTTCCATCAGTCGGGTCGTTCCGGTGGGAGGTTCCAGCAGTAGCGGAGGGCCCCATGCCCTAAGTGTGGGAGGTTTCACTCTAAGCCCTGTTACCTGGACATACCAGTATGTTATAGGTGTGGAGTGAGAGGCCACGTTCAGCGAGACAGTCGTACACCCCGTCAGGGCACGGGTAGGGGTACTGCTCAGCCATCCAGCTCTTCAGCCGCTACATCTTCAGCACGCTCTCCAGCTCCAGCAGGGCACGGTACAACTAGGGGTGGAGCACGGGGTCGAGGGGGACCCAGTCGGTTATATGCTTTGAGTGGTCGCCAGAGTGCGGAGGCTTCCCCAGATGTTGTCACAGGTATTCTGATTGTTCAGTCACATGATGTTTATGCTCTTATTCATCCCGGGTCTTCTTTGTCATATGTTACTCCATTTATTGCTTCAAGTTTTGGGATAGAACCCGAACAGCTTCACGAGCCGTTCTCTGTGTCGACTCTGGTTGGCGATTCTATTACGGTCGTCGAGTCTATAGGAATTGTATTGTCACAGTGCGTGGTCAGGATACCACGGTCGATCTTATTGAGTTAGAAATGGTAGATTTTGATGTACTTATAGGGATGGATTGGCTCTATTCGTGCTTTGCTAAACTCGACTGTCGAACCTGGATTATGAGGCTTGAGTTTCCTAATGAATCAGTTATCGAGTGGGAGAGGAATAATGTTGTGCCAAGAGGTAGGCTTATTTCCTACCTTAAAGCCTCAAAGATGATCAGAAAAGGGTACATCTACCATTTGGTCCGGGTTGCGGACACCACTTAAGAGGTGCCTGCTCCCGAATCTGTGCCTCTTGTGAATGAATTTCTTGAAGTATTTTCGGACGAGCTTTTTGTGATTCCACCAGATAGAGAGATCGATTTCGGGGTTGATGTATTGTCAGATACGCAGCCAATATCTATTCCACCTTACCGGATGCTGCCAGCAGAATTGAGAAAGTTAAAAGAGCAATTGAAAGATCTATAAGAAAAGGGTTTCATACGGCCAAGTGTGTCGCCTTGGGACGCAATGGTTCTTTTTGTCAGAAAGAAAGACGGATCACTTCGGATGTGTATTGATTATCTGCAGATCAACAAGGTCACTATCAAAAACAAATATCCATTACCTCGGATAGATGATTTGTTCGACCAGTTGCAAGGTGTTAGGTTCTTCTCAAAGATTGATTTGCGGTCCGAGTATCACCAGTTAAAGATCAGGGAGCAAGATATTTCTAAGACTGCCTTCAGGACTCGATATGGGCACTTTGAATTTCTGGTAATGTCTTTTGGTCTAACCAATGCCCCAGCCGATTTTATGGATCTTATGAATCGCGTTTTCAAACGGTTTCTTGACTCCTTTGTGATTGTCTTCATTGACGATATCCTTGTTTATTCACGAAGTCAGGAAGATCATGCTACTCACCTCAGGGGAGTTCTGCAGACTCTTTATCAGCACCAGTTGTATGCAACGTTTTCAAGATGTTAATTTTGGCTAGAATAGTCACCTTTTTGGGCCATATTGTTTCCAGGGAAGGGATTCGGTTGATCCCCAAAAGATTGCAGCGGTAAAGGATTGGCCTAGACCAATGACCCAGACAGATATTCGCAGTTTCTTGGATTTTAGCTGGATATTATCGGAGGTTCGTGGAGGGATTATCTACCCTCGCCTCCCCATTGACTAAGCTGACACAGAAAGCGAAGGGGTCTGATGCTTGCGAAAAGAGTTTTCAAGAATTGAAATTAAGATTGACTTCGGCGCCATTGTTGACTTTGCCAGAGGTTCAGAAGGATTTGTGGTGTATTGTGACGCTTCAAGGGATGATTTTGGGTGTGTGTTGATGCAATGTGGTAAGGTAATAGCATATGCTTCTAGGCAGCTCAAGAATCACGAGAAGAATTACCCGAAGCATGATTTGGAGCTCGCGGCGGTTGTGTTTGCATTGAATATTTGGCGGCATTATCTTTATGGGGTCCATGTGGACGTGTTCACAGACCACAAGAGTCTTCAGTATTTATTCAAGCAGAAGGAGTTGAACTTAAGGCAGCGAAGATTGTTAGAATTGCTTAAGGATTATGATATGAATATTTTGTATCATCCAGGAAAGGCGAATGTAGTAGTCGACGCTCTTAGTCGGAAATCCATGGGTAGCTTGGCTCATATGGAAGCAGGTCAGAGGCCTTTGGCTCGGGAGTTTTATCAGCTGGCCAGTCTCGGGGTATGTCTTTCAGCCTCAGATGAAGGGAATGTCGTGGTGCATAATGGATCGAAGTCTTCGCTTGTAACGGAAGTCAAGGGAAAGCAAATCATGGATCCATCTTTGGCACGGTTGAGAGAAGCAATTATGAATCACAAGACTACAACATCTTCACTCGGCAATGATGATGGTGTTTTGCGGTGCCAAGGGAGGCTATGTGTTCCGAATGTCGATGATCTTCGGGAGAGAGTTATGGTAGAGGCTCACAATTCCAGGTATTCCGTACACCCAGGATCTACGAATATGTATCACGACCTCAAGGAGATTTATTGGTGGAATGGTATGAAGAGGGGATTAGCGGACTTTGCGGCTAAGTGTCCAAATTGTCAGCAAGTGAAGGCGTCTCAGAGGCCCAGTGGGTTGATGCAGCTTATGGAAATACCAATGTAGAAATGAGAAATGATCAATATGGACTTCGTGGTAGGGTTTCCCCGCAATCAGCGCAAGTTCGACTCAATTTGGGTAAGTGGATCGACTCACGAAGTCGGCGCATTTCTTGCCAGTCAAGTCCACCGATACTACAGAACAGTACGCTCAGTTGTATATCAAGGAAATATTCATGCTCCATGGCACTCTAGTATCTATTATCTCGGATCGAGGGGCCCAGTTCACAGCTAACTTTTGGAAGAATTTTCAGCAAGGTTTGGGTACGCAGGTAAATCTCATCACAGTTTTCCACCCGCAAACGAACGGTCAGGCAGAGCGGACCATTCAGACTCTTGAAGATATGTTGCGGGCTTGTGTATTAGATTTCAAGCGTAGCTGGGATGATCACTTGCCACTTATAGAATTTGCTTATAATAACATTTTCCATGCTAGTATACAGATGGCCCCATTTGAGGCATTGTACGAAAGGAGGTGTAGGTCTCCGATTGGATGGTTCGAGGTTGGTGAGGCGGAACTGCTAGGACCGAATCTTATGCACCAAACTATGGACAAAATTAGAGTCATTCAGGAGAGAATGAAGACTGCTTAGAGTCGTCAGAAATCCTATGAGGACGTTCGTCGAAAAGATTTGGAGTTTCAAGTAGATGATTGGGTATTCTTGAAGGTGTCTCCCATTAAAGGAGTTATGCGGGTTGGGAAGAAAGGGAAATTGAGCCCAAGGTATGTCGGGCCATATAGGATTCCTCAAAGGATAGGGCAGGTGGCGTATAGGCTGGAATTGCCCCCTGAGATGTCATTAGTGCACCCGGTGTTTCATGTGTCCATGCTGAAGAAGGTAGTTGGAGATCCATATTGTCGTGTCGGTTGAGACCATTGAAATTAATGAAAAGTTTTCATATGAAGAGTTTCCGGTTGCTATTCTTGATAGGCAAGTTCGTAGGTTGAGAAACAAATAGGTCGCTTCGGTCAAAGTATTATGGCGGAGTCAACAAGTCGAAGAAGCCACGTGGGAAGCGTAAAATGAAATGAAAGAGAAATATCCCCACTTGTTTGAATAAGTCCGGTAGTGGTTTTGAAAGTTGTCATCTCTAAGAAATTGCATTGGTGTCAAATTTTGTGCAAAACATTCCACTCCCCTAATTACCCTACTATTGTGACTTCTTAAACTTTATGCCATAAATGTATATGTTGTTGTGATTAGTTGGATCATGTGCAACTCATTGTAATAGCTGAATTATGTGCAACTCATTGTGATACTTGAATTATGTGCAAATTTGTGGAGTTAACTGAACTATGTGAGGCTTGTGGAAGTAACTGAATTATATAAAACTTGTTGAAATGACCGGATTATTTGCAAAGTTGATAGAGTAATTGAAAATGTGTGGAATTGGTTATTCGGGGGCTCTATGACAGGTAGATAGGCCTAATTTCAAAGGAAACTCTGGCAAAATTTTCAGGAAATATCGGAATTAGTAAAAATTTGGGGGTTGTCATGTTTTGTTTTCTCTTAACTAAGTAATTCCCCGATCATCATTCGAGGACGAATGGTTCTAAGTGGGGGAGAATGTAAACACCCGTAAAATTTCAAGTTTAAAAATAATTCCCGAATGGGTCCCCATGTGGTTATAACTGTAGAAATTCTTAAAATGGACCCTTGTGGAGTAAAAAGTACCCCGCGACTTCAAAGATAAAATTTTCCAGATTTGCGCAGGTCTGCAGTCCACTATGCGATGCAGATCAGGTATGCGGACCGCATAGTGGTCGCATACTTGGACAGTTTGTTGTTCATTTTGAAGACAGCTATGAAACCTAGAACGCGATCGCATTTCACGAATGCGGGCCGCATAGTTGTCGCATTCTTGTACCTTGATTTTCGCGGAGGGAGTTATCGTACGCATTATGTAATCACATAACAGGTATGCGGACAGCATAGTGGTCGCATACCTAGGCAGTGTGTTTCTCTTTTTGGCCCAGCTGAAGGCCACTTATGCGACAGTTATGCGGACCGCATAACAGGAATGCGATCGCATTCCTGACCGCATACCTGCTTCGAGGCTTCTAATTTCTAATGTTAAAACCCGACCCCCAACTTTATAAAACACTTGTCCCCTTCATTTTTAAAAGATGTTTGATTAAAATAGAGAGAAGTGAGAGTGGGTTCTAGTGAGAGAATTCCTTGTCTTCCCCAAATTGGTCCTCCATCTCTACTCAGGCCTGGAAGTAATCGAGTGGTCGTCATCCTCTTCACCATAAGAGGTAAGTCTTCACCCCATTTCCCCAAATTCTCAGATTTTAGTTGGAATAGAACACACATAGGTTAGTTCTTGAAGATGAGAGTTAAGAGCTTGCATGCATGTGGTAATCTACCATAATCTAGCAAAGGGAAGTAAGCTAGGGACATCTTTCACTAAAAAGGGGATTAATTAATCAAAGGGATCACCTAGTGTTTGATAAAACACTCAAATGAGTTCATGATTTCTCATTCTAAGTCTAAACATGGCATCTTATAAATTAGATTGGAGGCGATAGAATGTCCGGTGGGTTGAGAATAGGTATTAAAGGGGAATTTCGACTCAAGGTATGTATGGCTAACTTTAATCTTCGTAGAGTCACCTTGTTGGTGTCCGAGCATTCGGTATGAGTTTCTGGCTTATGCATATATGAATCGATTGTTCTAATATGTTGAGGCGTAGGATTCTGTTCTCTGATTGTCCTAGTTGATTTCCATGCCACCATGCTATATGAGATGGTAAAAAGGTGATTCTTTGAGCTTGTTCTATCATGTGCAATGCTCGTTAAATGTTGAATACATCGGTATGAGAGGATGTACTGCAAAACGAAATAAGTGATAACGAATCAAATTGTTGAATGTATCTAAGTGCTAAATGTTGTGTAGCAAGTAATGGAAAGGAAATGTGGATTTATCTAATTGAACTATATGTTGATGGTATGCCGTATATAACTCACCGTTTGGTAAAGATTACTATGGACTTGATTTCACATGGTTATTTGGTTGTTACGAATGTATATTCTTGATGATGAAAATCCTTGTGATTGAATTGATTGGTTGATGTTGCTATCAAATGTAATTGTAAGGTGGGATCGGGTTGCACGCCACAACAGAATTGTAAGGTGGGATCGGGTTGCACGTTGCAACAAAAGGAATAAGGGTGGAATATGATTGTAAGGTGGGATCGGGTTGCGCGCCTCAACAAGAGAATGATTGAAATAAGAAATTGTGGAACTCTCATTTGTGTTTCCTATATCTCTGTGCAGTATTGTTTGGTTTCTTTGACTTTCTCCTATCTGTGTATTGTTTGATTTTACTTAGAGTAAAGCTTGTTCATATATGCTAGTACTATTCCATGGTACTAACGTCCCTTTTGTCGGGGGCGCTACATCTTCTATATGGATATAGGTGGTTCTATAGCAGGTAGCTCAGCCCGCTGTTAGTGGTGCCTCCTCTTCATCTCTTCAGCAGTTCCGGTGAGCCCCATTTCCTCTCGAGGCCATGTGTGGACTATATTATTCTCTTTTGCTTATGTTGTAAAAGGTATAGTCGGGGCCTTGTTATCGGGAAGTCTATGTATACTCCTAGTACTCTTAGAGGATCCGTATACACGAGGTGGGTTGTATATATGTATATTTTTGGCGGCAGTTGTATTCACTTGTGATCGTGGATCGCATTGGAAATGTTGTATATAACTTGTATGTTTTTGGGATTATCAGCTGTTAAAATGTTAAAGAAGAAATGAACTTAAGTTGTAAGTCCATGCTCAATTTTTAATTTGCTACTACCTATGGAATATTGTATATTATGAACACGGGGTAATGCGTTAGGTAGGAACGGCAATCTAGGTACGCTTGACCGGGTTCATGTGGTTAGGTGCCGGTCTCGTCCCTCAGTTTTGGGGCGTGACATAAAAGGGTAGGGATAGGGAGAGACATGATATACCAAATTCAAAAA